>JAANSO010003775.1:0-10917 GCA_036507315.1 Lepidocyrtus fimetarius | reverse complement strand
TTTGCCCATTGAATCGCAAATCATCCTTTTCAAATCGTTTATTTGCCAAATAAAGAAGTATTAGAGTTTTAGTTGAGCCAAGGGAAATATATCTGATCTACCTCAAACCTTTTTGGTATCCAATCTTCTTGTTCACGGCTTAAAGGTCACACACGTGGAGGCTTTATCAATTAAGTCATTATATTTTTATTTTTGTTCAAATGAAATCATAGTGGATAGCAAGTAAGTGAATTTATACTATGGCTTGCTAAATTTTAATAAAAGTACCTTGTATCCGATGAAATGAAGGCTCATTGATCTCACACAAGCTTTGTAGGCAGGTTTAAAAGCCTATGAATTAATACCTAAATAAATTTTAATGTCTCGAGTGTAAACATTAATTTTTTAAGTATTACAGCTCTTTAGAATTTTACTTTGTTCGACTGTTTTCACTGTTGAAAATATTTTTATGCAATGCTTTAGTTTTTTAATCGGGAGTTCTTCACAAACAGATTTAAACAGAAAATGAGGTTTCTGAAATGCAACGAGCAGATTTTAAATGTGAAGTTAAGACTGAATACGAATGAAGACGTGAATATGCTTTTAATTTTTAAGCAAACTACTCTAAATCAGTTACGGAACTTCATTATTTGAAAGAGAAAAGATTGGACAGAACGACAGTTCAAGAAAGAATTAAATTAAGTTCTTCAAATTTTTTAATTGATTTGATAGAGGCTTTTCTTTGATACGGCGAGGATGTCTGAATATAATGAGCGTGAATTCAAAACTCAAACTTGTTCAATTCAAAGAAACTTTGCCGTTTTTATTGAAATTTTTAAAAAATGATTTTTTGCGAATAAAATTAAGTCAAGAGATTACAAGCACATGCCATCTGAAGCAACCATATGCTGCCCAATATCTATCAAAATTAGAGTTTGGTAAATCTACCTTACATAAACCTCATGGAAAAGGGGAGCCAAACTTGTTTTTGACCATGAATGTGACCTGTCCTGTCGTATTCTCCAACAAGTGAAAAAACGCAACCAGAAGTTGGACATGGAAAGAGATCTACGTTCTTTCTGGGTAAATTTACACGACCATGAAATGTACCTTGTAATTTGAAAAAGAAATCTTCTGCAAATAAAGGAAGGTATGTAGCTTTTGACGGTATTCTGAAGAATTAAGTAGCTTCCCTGCTTCATTAAAAATTCAAACATCAGCCAGAAAAGAGAAATGGTTGAATGAGAATAGAGGACAAGGGCAAGTGCTGCATGTCTATTAGGTAGCGACTAAACCAACGTGGAAATGTCAAGAAAAAACACCTTTAAAATATTGTTTGCTTTCTCTGCTAAATCATCATGGAAAATTTTAAAGTTCAAGTTTGATTTTAGATATGACCAATGACCATGAATTGTACCTGGATTGGCTATACTTCCACGTCAGAAATGTTGCAGAAAATAATATTGAACGTATATACATTTTCCCTCTTTGAAATGACGTCAAATGTGGCATTAACCATTTCCAATCCTTCCCTTTCCATCACTTTCCTTTCTTTTACTCGCACAAAAGGATAAACTGGATCTGACTGGATCGAAATCTCCCCAAAAGCATATAAACCCATAGAAAACCAGGCTGAACATTTTGTGGCACAACATGCTCAACCTCAGTTTCCCTGGGTTTATATGCTTTTGGGGAGATTTTGATCCAGTCAGATCCACTTTATCCTTCGGAGCAAGGGAACTAAAGAAAGGGTCGAGAAAAAAGGTTGCATTAAAAGGATTAAGAAAAAGGTAGCTTCAACAATTCCTTTTTTTAACAAGCAAATTATGACATGCATAAATTGGAAGCAACTTATCTTAACCTTTTAATTTTTTGATAAACATCCATTCCGACTGTAAATTTAAAATTTTCACTTATCAAGAAAGAGGTCCTTTAAATTTCATTAAATCCTGCTAAATTAAAAAAAACGAAAAGCATTTTTCTATTTTAAATAGACTCCCAGGATCCCCAGAATGATTATATATTTAAAATAAAGAAGAAAGATTCAAAGTTTAAATTTGCGTGTGAAGAGTATGGGAAATTGTTTGATAAGAATGTGGGCCTACGCAGTCATTTAGCCATCGTAACTTTGTAAACAAAAATGTTGGCCTATCCGTGTGACATTTACGACAAAACGTTTATATTAGTCTCAAATTTGCAGAAACACAAAAATGAAGTGTTTTTTGCCGATTCTGTAAGAAAGTATTGCCTTCAAGGTATAACAATGTTCAACAATAAAAAATTCCGCAACTAAAGGGAGGTATTTAGCTTCAGGTTGGTATTCTCTAGAATTAGGTAGCTTGTAGTTCATTAAAAATTCAAACATCAGCCAGAAAAGAGAAAAGGTTGAATGAAAATAGAGGAGAGAGGCACGTGCTGCATGTCTGTTAGGTAGTGACTAAACCAACGTGGAAATGTCAAGAAGAAACTCATTTAAAGTATTTTGCTTTCTCTTCTAGTCCTTTCTAAACATTAAAATTCTACCCAATGTCTAACAAAATTGAGTTTTTGGTAAATCTGCTCTACACAAAATCTTAGCCACAAGAAATGGTTTTAGATAAAAACATAACCATTTACGCTATGGAACTTCAGTAAGAAAAAGCAAAACCAGCATTTGATCGTGGAAAAGTATTTTGTTCAAGCTTGATTTTTAAATATGACCAATGACCATGAATTGAACCTGAAATGTGTCTTCAAACAAAAATGTGACCTGTTCAATTATACTGCTATATACAGAAAATTGTGACCAATGGTTGGACATGAAAAGTGTTTTTACCTAACTTGGCAAAAATATATGACCATGAATTGTACCTAATGCTTTGACAAAAGCTGTTTTGCATTTATACAGGGTGTTTAGCTTCTGGTTGGTAATTTGAAAAATCAGGTAGTTTTTAATAAATGTGGCAAATATCAGCTAGCCAAGAGGTTTTACGTGAAAGAGGATAGGAGCACGTGCAACATGTCTTTTAGGTAACGCCCAATCCCAGAAGGAAATGTCTGAAAAGTACCCTTGAAATATTGTTCACTGCTTGTTCCTTGAACGTCAGGGATTTCCTAAAATCAATAAAAATGGGCGCTAAAGTGATAGATTGGCAATACTTCCGCGTCAAGAATATTTTAGAATCATATATGGAGCTTTCATTTAATTTGAGGTCATTTTCCCACAATACTTCAACTGATGCCAAATGATGGCTTCACCTACAAAAAGAAAAGTTTTGAGGAGAATGGAGGACACGGCACGCGTGCTTCGTCAATTAGGTAGCACCAAAACCAAGAAGGAAATGTCTGAAAAAGTACCTTTGAAATTTCACTGCTTGTTCTTTGAGTGTCAAGGATTTCTTAAAATCAAGCATTGACAAGAAAAAGCCACAATGCCACACACCCAATAAAGCGAATAACTTTTCGTGAAAAACGGCGGACAAGCCCCTAGAAAAAAGTAAAGAACCCTTTTCAACTTTCCTTTCCAATTCTCCCATTTCTATCCCTTTTTACTTTTTGAAAACAGTGAGCTGAAGCTAAAATGAAGGAAGACAAAAGGAACTGCTAAAAACTATTTTTAATATGAAATTGTGTGGTACAATGATTAAAAATCAAAAAGATCGTAAGTTTAAAATTAAACCAACCTAGTTTAACAAAAGAAAGGATGATTTGGGTGATGCAATTAAATAGAAACACAGAAACTGTTAATTTCAAAGGATTTTTGGTATTTCCAAGTAATGAATATATAATGAATGACCTAAGTTTTATGCATTACCCTTGTAAACAATCGAATGTGTTTTTATTTTATGAAAATGGTCATGTCAACCAACTCGTGCATGTTCATTCAATAATTTTTCATTTTATTTTTTCCCCACTCTTTTAATTGATTTGCAGAAAATCTAATGTATTCATACTTGTTCATAGTGCTTGTATTTGACCAAGTATTCCGGTGTTCACGTTCTATTATTTCATGTAAAATGCAGAAAACAGCCAAAATAAATTACAACAAAATCAGCATATTCTAAGCATAGGTATTCCCAACTACATTTATAAAGAATAGAAAAACTTGAGGTAATTTATGATTTTGCTAACAATTGCGTCTCATAAAATTATATTTTTCAAGGCTTGAATAATTATCTGTTAGTTTTGACTTAAAAACATCACTTGCAAAGCTCACGTTTATCATTGAAAATAATAAATCATCCGCTTGTCCAAGTGAATCTTTTTTATCTACGCATTGATTAGATTACATTATTCATGCCATGCCGTAGTTATCAATTTTGCATAAGCGAAAGAAATGGTTCGCGTAAAATATTTTATCTCAGCATAAGTTGAATTAAATGATAAATTGACACACAAATTAAGTTTTAACAAAGTTTTAACAGAAACACTACCAGTAAACTTGAACATTTCAAAAGAGTCGTATGGAGTAATATTTCATAATTTTGTAAAAATTAACAAGCCCAATTAAAAGCTTGAAAGATTTGCTTTAAATAGATCAAAGCCATGCCGGGGATTGTTGTAGGGTCGGAAGGTGAAATTATTTATTTTTATTTCTTAATTCTGTCAAGCTGCTGAGGAATAATCTTAAAAACTTTAATTTCAGACTGCCCCACACAAAAGCTTGCCAGAATCATAAACCATTCCGAAGATTTTCACCTTTTTTACCAGAAATGGTCAGCTTTTGCCGCTGATCTCGAAGTAACTAAAACGGAAGTTGAGAAGCTAAGATTAGCTTTGCTAAGTGAGAGAAGGCAGTTATCTGATGTTGTCCACGACGTCATATCCATTTGGGTGGGTCAGAATGGCTCCAAAGCTACTTTGGAAACGTTAACTTCTGCTTTGAAGTTAAATGACCTTGGATCAATTGCAGGTAATTAAAATGATTGACTGAATAATATTCGCTTTTCTTAATTACTAAAAAATTCTTTAGAAAAATTGAACGATGAGTTTCAACTGAAAAATTGTGAATGGGAGGTCCCAAGCTATTATATTCAAAGGACTGTTATTCCTCGGAATATTTTCAACAGTGGGAAATTGATAAAAGAATTGCAAACTTCCAAAGACATTTTTGTATTTGACGGAGCCAACCCCTCATCTATAAATAACATTCTTCAAACCAACATGGCTGAAAATTCAACAAGGATAATTCAGGAGGAAAGCATATGTCACAATTACATCCTTCTCGATTATCCCACACATTTCAATAAAATTTGTAAAAAAGCCAGCGTTCCAGTTCACTTGATAAGACCTGATAAAGACAAGTGGGTTCACGTGAAATCAAATGGGAACTTATCAGCCATGCGGAATTTAATCACGGAGGAGGATTCGTTTACAGAAACGGAGCTGATAAACTCTCTTGAGTCAGAAGTGCATCCAGTTTGTATTTCAGACAGTCCTGGAATGGGAAAATCAATACTTCTTGAAAATATTGGACGACAGCTCAGTAAAAACAGAAAAGTTTTATTTGCAACAATGAACGAATTTGTTGCAATTTTTAAAGAAAGAAATGACCTTGAATTCACTTTCAGTAAATTATTTTGCAAGAACGCAGCCCAAATGGGTTTCCTTTCCACGAAATTAAATTCAGAAACAATGCAAATCGAACTACTTCTGGATGGTCTGGATGAAGTAAGCTCGACAAATTTATCATTTGCTTTTGACCTGCTTAAAAATCTTTCTACAATTCCGTCAATTCGTGTCTGGGTCACCACAAGGCCACACCTTCTCCATCAACTTGAAGAAACTCTAAACGTATTTGGCCATAACATTTTAGCATTTTCAAAAGAAAATCAAATCACTTTCCTAAAAAACTTTTGGCTACTACAAAACAAAACTCTGGTAGAAGAACGAGTTGAACAATTTGCCCAAATTTGCTTATCTGAATTAAATTCAAAGATGAGTAGCCGGGACGAAGACATTGCCGGTATTCCCCTTCAGTGTCTTTTGATGGCGGAAGTGTTTCAAGAACAAGCAGAGGAACACAGCGCTCCAACAAATCCGAATAAATCTTGGATTATCTCAATCAACTCACTCATTGAACTCTATCAAAAGCTGATTGAAAAACAATTCAGTAAAGTAAACTTGGATCATGACCTCACAGAAATAACCAATCAGCATGTACGATTAGCTGTCCAGCTTATTTTTCCGGAAATGTCCGGTGAGCTGCCGGACGCATTTCAAGGACCTGTAAATTTGAACGAACTTTTAAATATTGGCTTGCTAGAAAAGTCGAGCACTGCTCTGGAGCCAAAATTTATTCACAGGACTATTGCTGAGTTTTTCATTGCTCAATTTCTTGTAAAAAGTTCGGAGAAAAATGGAGAATTTTTTCAAAAACTTTTAAAAACAAGTCTTGCATGCACAGAGAAGTATGTGAGCTTCAAAATAAAAGGGTTACGGTTCAGAGGTCACACCCCAACGTATTATTTTCTAAACAATGAAATAATTCATTTCTTGGATTCTTTTTTAATTAAATATAAAACAAAATTTAGTTTTGATTTCCAACACAATTACAAAGAAACCTTCAGTGCTTGTGTTTTCGGAGACTACTTCCATTTATTCAACGCTGTACGGTCTTGTTCCAAAACGGAGCCAAAAATAATTAATACGGAGCTTCTTTATTTGGCTGTTTGCTACTCTGGACTTTCATTTTTAAAAACAATTTTGGAGAACAACCCTTTTTTGTTTAAAGCTGATCATGCTAAATTCAAAACGTTTCTTTTATGTATTAAGCACGGACAACTTCAGCAGCTTCAGTACTTGCTAAACGTGAAAAACTTTCGAGTCATTGTTAAAAATCTTAATGTATTCTCAAAACTAGCAATCCACGTTTGCATTGAAGATTCCTTGCTTGATTCCAGTTTTGTGGTAAAACAGAAAACGGAAATATTAAGGATTTTGCTAGATCTTAATTCAGAGCTGCTTGAACAACAAGACGAAAACAATTTAGTTCCTGTTTTGTGCCCAAGTATCCACCCTGACCTCCTGATTGAACTGATTGACAAGAAAGCAAATATTTTTGCTAAGGACAGCCTGCAAAATACAATCTTGCATATTCAATACACACATTTGGACGTTCTCCTGCAACACCTTTCTAAACAAGTACTTAAGGATTTAATTAACGTAAAAAATTTAAAAGGCGAAACACCGCTAATGAGCCTACTTCAAAAGAAAGAGCCGACTTTGGAAAGTTTAATTAAATTTAAAGACCTTGGCGCCAATTTTAACTGTGAAGACAATCAAGGATACTCCCTTCTTGCAATCTGTGTTTTTAACCAGAGAGCTACAGAAACAGTTTTAAACTTGGTTGAATTGGGGGCGGATGTTAATTGGAGAAAAGGGTGGAAGCGAAAATCTCTGCTGCATTATGCAGCGGAAAGTGCAAATGTTAATGCAATGCGCTTACTTATACACCAATTTAAAATGGATATTAACGGAAAAGACTTGAATTTCAAGTCAGCCATGGATTATCTAATGGAAGGGTTTGAAGAAAGAGGGTTTTGGTCACCAAAAGGAGTAGTTAATTACAGTGTCAATCTGCTAAGAAAGTTAAATGTCGGTATCCCACCAAAAATAAAAATAAATTTGCTTAAGGAATCCGTAAAGTTTATGAACTACCCTTCTGTGAAGTTTTTATTAACGGAGGGAAGTGACTTTGTTGAAAAAAACAAACGCTGGGATATTGTTAAAATGTTATTTTATTTTTTTGAAAGGGACTCTGGTATAAAAATTATAAAAAGCTTGATTAATTTCGGATTAATTGAAAATGTTGACAATTCTCTGGTTGTTACTACGTCGAGTAAAAAGGTTTTCTTACTGCATGAGGCAGTTGAGAAAGGAAACATTAAGATTTTAAAGTGCTTAATTGAGGACTTCAAACAAAATGTGAATACGGTTTGTGATGGAAAAACACCTCTTCAAGTTCTAGTTCAAAATGGAAGCTTAGACTGGGGCAAGGCTAAGCTTTTTGTAAATAACGGCGCCGATACGAAAAAGTTGGATAAAAACGAAAACAGTTTACTGCATTATGCAGTTTCGAAAGCGAAGTTTGAGGCAGTGGAATGGTGTTTGAAATTAACGGCGGATGTGAATGAAGGGAATGTCAATGGGGAAAGTCCCCTTCATAAGGCAGTTTCCGTCTCCTGGTATTGTAAAAGCTTGGTCTCCCTACTTTGTGATCACGGAGCGAATGTCTTGCAAGTGGATAAAAAAGGTTGGAATGCACTGCATCACTTAGCAAATCGTTGGGAATTTTCCAAAGAGTTTTTTAATTATTTGCTGGAAAGAGGTCTCGAGATCAACGCAGTTGACAACGAAGGAAACACTCCACTTCACATTGTCGCAAACAATTTTAAAAAAGAAAGGGATGAAAAACGTGTAAAACACTTTTTAGAAAAGGGCGCTGACAAAACCATTCGGAATAAAAATGGAAAAACTCCTTATCAAATATGCAAACATGAAATTTTACAATAATGTAATTAGAGTAAAAAATAAACCTTTAAGAGTAAAACTTTTAAATATTATTAACTTTTATGCATTTTTATTCTTTTATGACAAAAGCTAAATTTTATTTTAAGGAATAATTACGATTTAACAGAAACACATTCAATCGAAAATTGAACTGAAGAAATAGCCAATTGCTCGAAGAATAGTTCCAACTCTCCCTTCTCCTCCGTGCATCCGTTCCTGCAGCTCTCTTTCCTCTCTTTCTTTTCGTTTTCTCTGCTTAATCCTTGCAAAATGTTCTTTTTTTTCATTACTAAATTTCAAAATAATTGTTGTAGTTTTGTTTTTTATGTTTACTTACTCCTCTTGCATCTTTTGGTACTCTGCTATTTGCCTCTCTTGAGCTTCCTCCAGAGCCTCCTGTATATTAGGAGAAGGAAATGGATATCCTCTCACGGACCTTTCACTCCTTGGACCTGCTTTGTGATTTGTAAGGCAGTTTTTAATCAACACAAGTTCTCCTTCCACAAAACGATAGCATCCGGCAGGAGACGCTTTCACATTTTCTTTTGCAAACTCAGAAATTAACAAAATTGCGATTAAAAAACAATTTCGCCTGAGAAGTCCAGCCATTATTAAAGAATTGCAAATATCTGATTGTCTTTGAATGAGTTGAGTTTAAAATGAATATTTCTTCACCAGTGTTTCACGGTTTTATACCACAGTTATTTCAATCCAATGATATTTAAAACTAGTGAGACAAAAAAATATTTTACGTTCAAAATTGGTGTACTATATTAATTTAGCACGACAGATGATTAATTTTTATTTCAATACAGATGAGATATAATTCAAGTTTTTTATTTGCGTCGTTTCAAGATGCATTCTCCAAGTTTTTTGTATGTTGCATGAATTAACAAGCTTTTGACTAAAACTCGTTGACATCTAAATTAAAAGCTTGTTGAATTCTGACACTTGAATATTCCACCCAGAGCAATTTAAGCGATAAATCTCTCCTTCCGACAAACAAGGTCAATAATTTCCAGCAAGTTTTAATTGAGTCAAAATAATTCCTTACGTCACTGCACTTATGCAAGCAGTTGCTTTATTAAGTAAACTAAAACTGGGCTGCAACCTTTTTATTCTGAAACCACTTTTCATTATTATAAAAGAGGAAGGGGAGTCTTTCAATTTAGTTTAATATTAATTATTCATATTTAATTTAGGAATGCCTGATGTTTGTATGCAAAAATGTTTGTTTCGTGTCTAGCGTTAGTATTTAAAATATTTATTTATAAGTTTATTTTACGCTGATAAACAAAATTTAATAGCAAATTTGTTTAAAAATGGACAGAAATATTGCTTAAGTTCATCCAATATGGACAATTTAGCATTCCCGTTCTAGCAATGACGTCAATCTCAACCCACAAAAAAATCTTTTTTGATTGACTATTTTTTAAGCAACTTGCAAAACACGAAAGGAGACATAAGCTGGCTAACATCAAGACCACTTAAAAATTACTAGAAATTTAGCAAAATTTTCCTAAAAGGATTACCGTGGGTGATGGGCACTTGATGGGCCCATCAACTAATTAGTCAAAATAATTATGGAATCACTTGCAAAATAACAGCGGCGCTGCGGTGAAAGAAATGGAGATGGAGTCAACACAGTAATAATATGTATTTGACGCGGGAACGTTTGAAGTTGAGACTACATTTCAAAATTGAAAGGTCGGCTTTTAAGTAAGCTCTGTGAACCCCAATTTTAGCAAACTTCTTATCTACTTTCAGTAAGCAAAATCAATTTTGAATTAGAAATGCTTATGCAATCTATATATATAATCTGCTTATTCTGTCTGTTTGTCTTTCTGTCACGGAAAAAATTTTTGCGGTTCTTTTAAAAATTGGTGAATTTAAAATAGACCTGATGCTTTTAGTAAACATTTTACAACTGACTGACACATTTGCATGTGAAATCGCACAAATTTTTCCTAACGCTACAATTTATTGCGGTTCTTTCAAAAATATGAAAGTTTAGATCCAGCCTTCTGCTTCTAGCAAACATTGGACTCTCAACTCCCTGATTTACATACTGAACCGCACACATTTTTCCAGTAGTGTCAAATTTGTTATTTTTCTGCGGATTTTCATTTTTTAAGACTTATTTAGGTTAAAAACATCTTAATCAATTCCTTTTATTCTTATTTCATCCGAGACACTGGCTTTCTAGAACCCGATGCGACAGAATCGGGCCACCAGCTAGTTTTTAATATTTAGGCAAATAATCGTTCCTTTTATTAAGGTTAAAAAATATTAGCAAACACATTGGCAATGTAATGGAATGACAACCGTTGTGCAATGCTTTAAACAATTCATTAGAAAGAAATTAATCAATATCCAATTTAACTTTTGAAATAATTTAAGGCGAGAATGACTGACGTGCATAATGAAATGACGTCAACTTTGCATATT
>JAANSO010003774.1:0-10918 GCA_036507315.1 Lepidocyrtus fimetarius | reverse complement strand
CTTTCCATCTTTGATTTCGAATTTGGAAATCATACTAAAACCGTCAAAGAAATGAGTTATGGCAAAATCGTCCAAATCGAAAATGCCAGGTCCATTCCTCATCAATCGACCTGTCAAGAGATATAAAGGAATGCAAACTCATTTGTCATACTTGAATTGGTGTCAAGTTAAACATTTTTACGAGCATCCTTTTTCTTGTTACCTTCAAGCCAATTCGGGATGACCCCTGAAATTAAAGAACACGTTAATGACATTATTAATTATTAATTACATGTTTATGTAAATCCAACGTTCCTCAGTTCATTATAGCCAACTCTTTACATCATTTGTCTTGTGATATTTTAAATAGCATGTGCCATGTTCTTGCAAAAATTTCATGTACATTGCACAGACAAAGAATGGGGTTTGTTTAAGTAAACATGTCGAGGAGCATTTACAACAGGAGACATGGTGGGAGGAAACATACAAACGTAAACAAGCTTTTGTTAGTAATAAATTTGTTGAAATTGAATTTTGCATACAAACGTATAAACATGGCGTGTATTAATTAATTCATTAATTATCGTGTAAACCTATCCGTTACTCATAAAATATTAATTTATGCAAATTTAGCAGTTAGCATTTCCAAAATTCTAACTGCATGTGGTCAAATGAGAATAAATGAAAATATTATATTTATAGATTACGTAATAGTTTTTTAAATTAAAAAGTGAAACCAATAATATTCAACTATACTAAATACTACTCAGCAAAAATGATTTAAACAAAGAAACGCAATGGTAATCGCATGAGCAACGGATATGACTGAGCGCGTTAATCACGAACAGGTTTACCTGGTTAGTTTATTAGCATACCTAATTATATTTTAAAATCGTGAATGTCAACATGGTCAAGGTCAATTTATATTAACCACTTCGTGTCTTAAAAATTAATAATCAACCGTTTTGAAAAAGTTTCATCCTATAAGTCAAATCAAACCTATAAGTGGCATCTAATTTATCAACGAAAGAAGAGCGTTAGGCGATGATTATTCACTGTAAATACCCCTCCTGCACCAAGAGAATCTGTTTTATATGAATCATTGAAATCTAGTCACGATGAATAGGACAACTTATATGACAATGATAATGTACAATAAGTGGAAAACTTTTATTATTATTATTACGTCTGAAAATTGAACCGGACTTGGAAATCTTGTATTTGTAACTTTTGGCATAAAAAACGTTCATGCTTGCATAATATTAAATTAGAGTTTTACTCCAGTAAAACAAGTATTATGAAAGCTGAAGGTAGATTATACAATCAAACATATGTGATTGTGTGACTTTTCAATAACACAGATCAAATAAAACCCCAATAATAAACAATTTACCAGTAGATTTACTTTTCTTTTCATTACAGAGAAAGTTTAATACATTCAAGAAAGTAATTTGATTGGAATAATTGTTCAAACTGGGAGTCATTTGAATTCGGATATTACAATTTATATCCCAAATAAAGTTTTATATTATGATAATTCAGTACTTTTTATGCAGAAAGCTCACCGAAATGACTGGATATAAGATTTAAATAAACTTTTCAGCTTGACTACGACTACACATTCAAATGTACCTATAGGTATTAACAAACAACAGAAGGATCGTGGTTCGTGACATATGTATGATTAAAAGAATTCCTATAGTTTAAAATCCATAAATTGTTCATTTTAGTACTTTCACGATGAAAATCCAATTTCTAATGTAAGAAGCCTGCGATTGTAAACTGACAACGTTTTTGCTTCCTTTTAGCTCAAGAAATTGAATATTGCGTAAGAAAATTTTATAAATAAGAAATTTGAGTTCTTTTGATTTGCCGTCAGAGCACTTTTTTGTAATTTTTTCTGTACTAACTATCTCATTGCAGGTTACCCCCTACTGTTTAGCTAATCAAACGAACTGACAAGTTTCAACAAATTATTTTGTATAATTTAAAATAATGAACGTTTTGGTAAAAAAATGCTTGCACAAGCAAATTAATTTTCTCCAGCTATGATATCGACAACTTAAAGTTTGTATTTATTTATTGATCAATTATTTGGGTGAAAGATTCTGATAAAATATGGACAATGTTTTCAAAATTTATTTTTAGCACCATTGATATAGGTAAATAATATTTTGACCAAATCAAGGCCAAACGCTATGTAATGATTACACAACTACTTTTTTAGTTTTTGTGATAAAAAAAGTACCTTGCATAGCATGCTTTTAAGTTCAGATGTATAACATCCGTGTGAATCGAATAAGAAAATGACATCCAAAACTAAACCAAAAATATGTAATAGAATTTATATTACTCAACCAAAAGCCTTATAATCCACCATGGAATAACACGAATAAGTAGATTTTTTTAAGTTCCTAATTGTTTTCTGCATTATGTAAGCTCTTTTAAAATCGAATAATAAAATTATTCAACCCTACCGCTTTATATATTCAATACCGTAAACCCATTCCCTTTCAGTTATCCTTTGCAATTTGGACAACGAGCAGATAAGCTCTGAGAAGATTTAAGACAGAAAGCATTCATTTCATTCTTATTTTTAAACATTGTGTGGCAATAATGCTTTCTGTTACACTCATTGTATTTGGAATAGTGGTTGGGATTGTAACAGGGGAAAGTCTCCAACTCAAGGACGTAATAGAGCCATGCTCCGGAAATTTCATTACGCATGATTACAATGGCTGGGTAAATTTTAAAAATCTTTAAACGAGTTAGTTTGGGGTTAGCTAAATTACAAACTATTGTATGCTTTAACAGGATTTGTCCAATGCAACGATTGACTCAACTTTTTATGTCCCATTGACCAACAAATACACAGCGTTGATGATTTCCTTAAACCTTTTTGAAACAATTCAGTTTGAGTCAATTAATGAAGCTCAGTTAGAAGCAGCATGTCTTTCGGGACGTCGTATCACACAGACCCTTAATGTCAACATTACAGGGTATAATGGAGATGAGAAAACTCTGTTAAACCTGACTCCAACAACAACCCCAAAATTATTTCGGTTCAACTTTCATTATCCATCATGTAAGTAATTGTATCAAGCATTAATTAAACTTATAGATGTATAATGCATATAAACTATAATAATATTGCGTATTTGTACATTTAATCCCTTTTTAAGTCGGAATTTCAGTTGGATATGCTTCGGTAGCTTTCTCCAATAACAACGATTGGACCATCTTGGACTTGTGTTACGACAACGGTTAGTCGTGGGTTTATTGTGCTATCTACTTCTAAGAAATTGGAAGAAAACTCGCGAAACATAATCGTTGCTCACATGAAATCCTTGGGATTTCAAGAAAAACATTTTGTTGATTACAATTATGACGTATGCACAGAAAAGGATGGTATCCTCGTTAGTAATTTAGAAGATCTTCCTAAGCCTATAAAGTTGGAAACTCTCGGGTACAATTCAATTTTGACCAACAAACTGATAGTCCCAACCTTTGTTGTTGGATAGGCTAGGCAGTAACATGCAGTAATCACTGTAATTACATTGTAGTTTGGTATTGAGTGAGTGCAGTGATACAACCACATTGCATAAAACTTTACACTCACAACCGTACATTACTCCATATATAATCATGTTATTAAATCAATTTAAATAAACAAAAATGCTAATGAAGAGAAATTTGAAACAATCATTGCCATATATGATAGTAATTCTTTATGAATTAATCTTGCCACTATAATTCATTCAAGACTGAAAAGTATTTTGTCATCCCATTTGTGATCTGCATTTCGATTTCATTGCTTGGTGAAGCGAAAAAAATAAAGTAACTCTTGAAAAGAACTAGAACAAGGTTGAAAATGATGCAGGTGGTACTAGAAGCGGTTTTATTTCTTAAAACTGGATATTTTACTTGTATGGCAAGTAATCTTCAACAATAATGGAACAAGCTTCCCGCAACCCTGGAGAAGGAGAAAGAAAACAACTTTTACTGTAGCAATTTATTTTAGTCATTTCTTGTACTCTGAAAACATCACACAAGAGTGGAAGAAATCCTGGCAAAATTCAATCATTCTTGTATTTTTAATTTCATAGCTAAATTGTAGGAAACATGAAGACTTTGTGCATGATTACGTTGCTGTTGGGACTAACAGCAGCGGAAAATGAAAATATTCGTCTAGAAGATGTGGCGGAAATCTGCTCAGGAGGCAATTTTATCACGCAGGATTACAATGGCTGGGTAAGAGAAAACAAAGAAACGGTTTTATAAAAATGTGCTTTAATTGACTTATGTTTTGCAATTAAGGATTTGGCCAACTCAACAATCAATGACATGTATTATGTCCCATTCGTTAACAAATACACAGCACTCCTTTTCTCTCTCAACTTATTCAAAACATTCCAATTTGAGTCGGTTAACGATGTTCAACTTGAAGACGCTTGTATCTCGGGATATAGGACTAAAGGCACAATGGACGTGAACCTTTTCGGCTTTAATGAAGGAAAGGCCATTATTAACATAGTGCCAACCACCACACCAAAGCTTTTAAGGTTTCACCTTAGCTATCCTAACCGTAAGAATAATTTGCTTAAATTTGTTAAAACGGAGTAATGAATTTGCAGATACATGAAATTAAATTTTGACGCTTTATAGTTGCAACGGGTTCTGGCTATTCTTCTATCGCACTTTCTGACAACTACAGTTACACTTTGTTTGATGTGTGCTACGATAATGGAGCCAGAGGCTTTTTAGTTATCTCCAAGTACAGACAATTAGATGAAAATACTCGAAACATAATTGTAGCCCATTTAAAGTCACTGGGATTTAAGGAAAAGTACTTTGTCGACCTTAATTTTGACAGCTGCATTGAGAAAGATGGAGTCCCAGCCACAGCAAGGGAAGATCTTCCAAAACCATTTGACCCAAAAAATTTTGGAGTCAATACAGTTTTGGGAAGACACTTGGTTGTTCCATCTGTTGTTGTTGGATAATATGACTGTAACAGTGTTTTTCGTTGAATTTATTCTCATTTACGATAAGCCTTATAAATTCTTTCTGTGTTTCTATAAAATAAAAATGCATTTTTGAAATTATTTTTCGTGAGAATTGATCATAATAGCCATATATAAGATGGACATAAAAGAGATTAGTTTTTTTACTAACTTTGTCATCCAGGAACATGATTTTTTAAAATGCCAATGTAAAAATACGCGATTGACCTTAAAACCATTGTTTAGCTTTAGCAGTTATCTTTGTATTCATGTTTTTATGTTATTAGAACGAGGACGAAACCCTTTGTAATAATAGTAGCCACAGGTGCCTTCTGAAGCAAAACTTTAAGGAAAAGGAATATTCCAGTACAAATTAGAATGCACTCGATTAGAGCTTGGATTGAAATTAAAGTAGGAAAATGCTGACATTAATTGTATCTTTGACATTTAGGCCTGTGTTGCTTGTCACTTTTTCTATTTTATTGGTTCAAGTACAAACTGTGTACCTTTTACATGCCAAGCAAGTTTGTCTGTAACTTTTTTGCAAAAGTAAATTCAAGTTGCTACAAAAGGGTGTGTATGAGGTACACGAGTTTTGTGCCATTTGATTCCAGCAAACAGCACAAGGAAAGAAAATGCTAAAAGATAAAAATACTTACAATGAAGAGGAGGAGCTTTGTCAAGTTTTTGTAATGATACCCTTCTAATTTGGACGTATGCAAAAATCGTAATATTTAAAAATATCGATCAGAAAATCAAACCCAGGCATTGATCATTGTATAAATTCATTTAGAGAGTCTTTTTTACTATCCCAAAGTATCATGAGTTTTCGTTCAGAAGATCAAAGTGGCAAGTTTCCAGCATAACAACTTTGCAAGCTTACCTTTCAGCATTTCTTTAAAATCTGGCTCGACTGCCGACTGGACACGTGAATAGAAAATAATATTTCAATAATTTCTAAAAACCAGTTTTAGATTCCATAACTTTAGAGCAATTTATAGAAAATGGGTATGGAAAGCTCTCTAAAGGTGACTTTTGTGCTTGCTGCTGTAGTAGCCGCAGGGTTAAGTAAAACTATACTGCTTAGTGAAGTAGCAGAAATTTGTCCAGGCAATTTTATCACCCAAGACTACAATGGCTGGGTAAGCAACCAACTCAAACAAGACCTAAAATTATAATTTTGGTTCAACAATGACTTTTGCATACATTGTTTCAGGACATTACCAACAAAACCATAAATTCAACTTTTTATATCCCAATGGCCAGTAAATATGCTGCTTTGATGCTGTCCTTGAACCTTCTTCGAACGCAGCAATTTGAAGAAATAAATGAAAAGCAATTGGAAAATTCATGCATCACAATGAGGAATACAGCTTTTGGTGTCAATTATACCGGATACAACAAAGAGACTTCAGTTTTTAGCGCAATTCCAACTACTAAACCCAAATTGTTTAGAGTTAACTTTGGAATCCCAGATCGTAAGCCAACAAAGTGATTCCCAATTCCCATCTAGTCCAAAAAATATCATGATTTATTGATGCAAAACTCGTCTAATTTTTTGCCTTCCAATAAATTTCAGTTGCAACCGGAGCAGGCCAGCTATCTATTGCTTTAAGTGACAATGAAAGCTACACTGTGTATGACAATTGTTTCAATAATGGTTTAAGATCATTTTTTGTTGCGTCCACCACTCAATCTTTAGATACAAATAAGCGTAACATTATTAAAGCCCATATGAGATCACTAGGATTTCGTGAGGAGCACATGCTAGAGTTAAATTATGGAGATTGTATTGAGAAAGATGGGATTCTAGTCACAAGTAAAGATGACCTACCAAAAGCTGTAACGCTACAGGCACTTCCAGTCCTCGGTTACAACCACATTAAAAAGTTGGTTGTCCCATCATACGTTGTTGGTTAAGCCTCTACGTAATCCCATTTCGTCCCACTTAACCACAACCGCCACCATTCTTCGCTACTAATAAAAATGAAATGATGATAAAAATGAAAATGCCTCATTTTTTGTAAATCAAATTTGGGAACAATAAAAACAAGACCATTATTGCTTGACCGTTAACCGAAATACAAATAACTAAATTGTAATTAATTTTTTTGGAAGTATATTTATCAATTGAGATTTGGTTACTTGGATCGTGTAATTCGATACTCATTTGTTGATTACTTGGTATTTTAAAAGACTTGTATTATGTTTTGTAAATGCACAACAAAGAGCATTACCACATCACGACTTTAAGCATTCTCAATTTCTCACATACAAAAGTAAAGAAAGTAAAGACTCCCTTGGCGTCAAGTTAAAAGTATAAGCCCGCAAATGGATATCATCATAAATAAAATTATTATTACCACTGGTTTGGATTCTATCATAAAAGCCAAGGCTAGGAAAAGCTAGTACTATTTCTACTACAAATGTACCCGCTTTTACTTTAACTCGTTTACCAAATTTGCAGTAACCGGAAATTGGTATACTGTACGTACGTACCACTTCAAATAATGTAAGTGTCAAAGTTTTCCCACTTTTGACTTTCAAACAAAAAAGTAAAAACACAAATGAAAGATATGTCCCTATAGGTATTACTCTTGTAAATGTAAACTTGATACAAAGTTCATTGCTATAGCCTTCCTCCGGAAATCCCACCAAAAGCTTTACTTCATTACCACCTCTACTATTTTGCTGAAAGTACTGTTTTCACTGTTGACGTTTCTCCTTCATAATGATAAATTATTTATATAAATTTGGTAAATAATGTGTGGATAAGACACCTCTGACACCCCAGGGTCCTTGCTTCTGAGAGATGGAAGGAAAAGGTAGTTTCATACCTTTTCCATCTACAGCAAAAGCAGAGTAGTACGATAATTGCCATCTTTACATTTTCTGTCGAAAAGCAAAAGATAAAAGAGCTTGGGCTGCAGAGAAAGTTTTCAGTAAAAATTAAAAATTCACCTTCCCATTTCTCATTTCATCACTTCAAAGAGAAAACTACCTTTGCTTTCATTTTAAGTTATCAGCTTTCTTAGATGAATAGGTGTGCAAAGATAGGTATAAAACAGGAGCAAACACAGCAAAGTTGATTTTACAACAAAACCAGGTTTTGTTTGAAATTGAATTTCAAGTAAATTCTCTCGCTTATTTTGACTGTAAATTACGTACAATAGGACTAATAATAACTAATTATATGGAAGGTTAAATAGGTTAAGATTTTATATTGATCAAATAAAGAGAAAGTTATTTCTTCCAAGATATTTTCTTATCAATCGTTTTGATTTCATTTTTTATATGTACCTACATGTACATGCTTTCAAAATAGTATTTAGATTAGTTATTTTCTAGTAATTAGGCAACAGGTATAATTGAGTAAAATTATATGCATGTTTCTATCCAGAAAAAATGATGAGCGTAATCCCTTTTTTTGCATCATCAAGCTAAAAAGATACATGAATAGTAGAAAGTTCAAGGGCGTAAAAATGTGAGGGTGTGGTAGTGAGCCAGTAAAAGTAGTAAGGGCACATTGGTGTTTCATTCAACACACGCATGCAAAAGTCCTCATAACAGAGTGCACCGTAAAAGAGCAAAACGGAAATAGAATGCCTATTTATAAATATAATGTACCAGTTATATAGGGCTAATAGGACTGCTGTGAATTCCAAAGTAAGCATACAACCATCAAGCACATTCCAAGTTCCAAGAAAGCATGCTACTACAAAATCCCGTTAGTTTTGCATTCTTTCAATCAGTATTGTCGTTACAAAAATGAAAAAGGAATTCTCCTCTAAATCTCTTGGAATGTGTTTGGAATATTAACAATGCAATGGTGAAAAGAGAGCCCACGCAGTAACCATGCTATCAAGCATCCACACTTGCAATGGTGATACCAGTAATGATAATAATGAAGAAAGGAAATTGATTAAAATTCTATTGTTATGTCATGACTAAAGAAGATTATTTTGTATACTTTCACTTGGTTTTTCATCTTAACTATTATGTAACAGCCCAAGAGAAAACTTGATTCAAAAACTAGAAACTACCGAATTCTCCATCAGCGTGCATTATTTTCATGATACGTTCCTCCCTGTACTTCAATTTATTATTCAAGACCCTAGACATTTGGTTTTTGAACAAGTTAATAAAATGTAGAGTATGTACATGAGCAAATTGCTTGAAATCATACTTTGCTCAACAAGACATTATTTATTTAAAGGATTATTATCCTACTTGCTGCACGACAAAAAAACATGAGCAACAAACGTGAACAAAAAGAAAACAAAACTTTCAATTTATTTAGTAAGTTTGATTTTTTGCTTATAAAAGTTGCAAAAAAAATTGCAAATGTACTTCTTTCTTTTCCATTTAGCTGAATTGATTTTTTATTTTCCAATTGGCAATAATAATTTCAGTGATGTAAAGTACAAGAACTAAAGAACTGATAGATCGTCTATACTTTTATTTGTTCATGTGTGAAATGCTTACCTTTGTTCCTTCCATCTATGGGAATGAGTTCTTCCTTTGCAGTAGCAAATAGCGAGGCAATTTCTGGCATTATTGGAGGATCGTAAAGAATGAGGTATTCGGAAAACGACTCCTGAATTGTTTCCTTATAAAAGTAATGGGATGGGAAAATCTACGATTTTTTGATTTAAAGAAAATAGGATGTATTGCAAATCCTGTTTTGTTTTCTCGTGTTTTGCAGAGAAAGTCAAGATATGAGTAAAGTATTAGGGACAATTTGCAATTTATTACGAGGTGGGCTTAACTTGGCAGCAATAAACAAAGATTGATTTACAACAAAAGCCTTACAGGTTTGAGTAAAAATTTATTAACTAGGAAAACGCTGCAGAAAATTGGGAACTGGTATATAATCTGAACCTATATGTATTATTTTTGTCTCCTTTAATATTGTTTACTTCAAGGGTTAACCACTAAAGAGTTTTGTGTATCCACACTTTTGGTTTTCATTTACAATTGCAATTTCTACACCCGTTCTTGAATAAAGTGTCGTTCAAGGAAAAAGAAGGACGAACCAAAACGTAGTCACTTTCAAACCCACTTGAAAACAACAACTGACTGCATTCAGCCTTCCAATACAAGTTTTAATAGAAGACTTTTCTTCCCATTTGCACATTTTTATGCCCACTTTTTTGCTTTTCAAGTCTTCCAAGTAAAGCAAAATAGTTTAGAGCTTTTTACTTTGCTTGACTTTCTCCAGCTCTAAAATACTGCTTTCTTCTGGAACAGCCATGTAGGAAAAATATGAACGAAGAAATGATGTAATGGTAACAACGGTTTGAGCTTTTATTTTGCTTAAGCTCGCAAATCAGCCTGATACGCCTTGCCCGGACACTTTTCGTGTTTTGGAAAAACTCTGGAATATAAGCTATGTACATGGCCCTCAATCTTTGGTTCCGTTCACTACGTTTTTATATATTCTTTTTTAGATAAGAAGGAAACTTTCTTTTACTCTGCATCGGCACTTTAGCCCTTTTCCAGCTTTCGGATACTACGATCGGTACGGGCGGTTACATTCGGTTAACATAACGCAAAATGTAAAGCTTGTACAAAAAGACTCAAAGCTGCACTGTTGCAGAAAAATAATCAATATTAAAAGGAACGGAGTTTCTTTTTCCTCAATGAAATCATTCTCGTGAGCTACTTGGTAGCATCCTCCAAAAGTTGTCAAATTATTCTTTAAATTGGTTAAAATTGCATAATAGTTGTTGATTAGTTTCCTTCTTTTTGTTTCTACTCATATACTCACACTCACTTAACAGCTCCAGAAATTAAAAGTTATTTGTGTTAGCTGTACTTTTTTGCCATTTGGATTCGGTCCAATTTAACAAATTAAAATTGCTGGCTCCCAATTCTCATTTCTCCTCAATGTATTGAAAGAAAGTAAAATGTGAATTAAATTTCTCTTTCATAAA
>JAANSO010003773.1:0-10919 GCA_036507315.1 Lepidocyrtus fimetarius | reverse complement strand
CCTGCACAGTCTGAAAATACTCCAAATAGCTCTAATAAAGATATTCTCGCAGAATTGTGCAAATCATGTAGGAGAATCATCTTTAGATTTTCAATTTTATGCCAGCAATTGGAGAAAATTCAAATTGAAATGAGCTATTTACTGGAGACAATTCACTCTTGCATTTCAAGCTCAAAAGAAGATTCCAGTCGGGTTCAAAACTATTCAAAGAGGATGACAAGTGATCCTGAGGCTTTAATGCAACTTTCATTCGTGGACAATTTAAGGAGAGAGCTTGTAGATAAAAGTAAGCTTTCACTTTTAAATTTTTTAGTGAGATTTTTAATAAATTTTTATTTTTAGGTTTGAGTGAGGCGATGAAATCTCCCCAACTGTTTGTTAATTTAACCAGGATAAGTGTACCTGAAATTGAAATTAAGGAAGAAGGGGCAGACTACAACGACGACGTTTTTGAAGAGTTGGGTTGTGAAACATTGGATCATGGAGTGGATAATCACGCAGAGAAAATGTCTCATCTTTCTAATTGCCAACAATCTCAGCAAGCATCCAACGAGTCATCAGTTCCAGAAGTTAAAATTGAACCTGATTGCACCTCAGCATCGGTTATGGAAACTCAGCAATTAAGTCTTACAAAGGAAATTAAACCAAAACGAAATGGATTAAACGTGTTTTATACAAAGAACTCGTCTACAGGGATGTATCAATGCACAAAATGTACCAGACAGTTGCAAACCCATCATGGAATGTCCAAGCATTATAAAACGATTCATTTGAAGACACGATACAAATGCAATATCTGCAACTCAGATTTCACTCAAATAGCTTCTTTAACAGTTCACAAGAAAAAATGCCAGGAAAATATTGAAGCAGAAAAGGCAAAGGAGAAAGATCCAAAGTTTAAATTTATTTGTGATATTTGTGGCAAAAGATTCGATGCAAAAATGAAACTGAACAGTCATCGAATATACATGCATAAAAATACCAACCGGTTTAAGTGTGACCTTTGCGATAAGACGTTTACAAAGATGTCTAATTTGAAGAATCACAAGGATGGGATTCATTTCGGTACAGAATTTTATTGCAGATTTTGTAATGTAAAACATCGATACAAAGCCAATTTGAAGAATCATGAAAAGATTTGTCCAAAAAAGGTACAGTCTGGGCAAAATCTAAAGGGGGTTTATTAAAGATTTCATTTTCATTGTGCAATTAATTTTAATTACAATACTTGAATAAAAATGATTAAACAAGCTTTACTTTGATTAATTGAATTAGTGAATCATAAAAGTAGGATCATTTTCATCAAATCTTTTGCAGTTCTATCAATTTGATGGGATTTAATGATTTTTTTGCACTTCGGGAAGACTGCACAAGTGTGTGTCATTTTATTAATCAAAATGCTCACTTGCGCCGGAATAAGAAATGAGAAAGTACTACAATGACAATTCTCTTTTAGTCAGCTGTGTTTTTTAATTTGTTCGAATATTTGCAATTGCAGTAATTGCAAAATATTTAAAAATTGTCGGCTTTTTTGCTTACAGACATTACAATTTTGATTTTTATAATAATAATGTGCTATATGTGTAATATAGCTAATATGCTTGTAAATTTTGTTAAATTTAACTTCGGCGTTTAAAAAGTTAAAATGGACCCACACACCAATTTATCTTGGATAAAAACTAAGGCAGTTTATAGAAAATTAAACACAAAAGAGTTTTGCTTTCTTTGTTTAAAAACTACTAAAATTAAAGTTGAAGATGATGAAGAGCTGGGAGAAAGTACCGATGACTATCATACGAGAATAAACCAACCAGTTTCATTGCTTTGTGTCCGTCGTCATTTAAAATTAAACTTTACTGGAATCGTAAAAGATACATCGTGGGACGGATCAGTGGTAGACTTCGAAGTGGATCTCTGCAATGATTGCGAAAAGGTCATCAATAAATTCTCAGTTTTATTCCAGGAATTGGAAAAAGTCCAAATGGAATTGGACTATCAATTGGAGAAAATTAACCTTTGCATTTCTGAAGGCGCACAGAGTCCGGAATTGGTCCAGGAATATTCTAAAAGGATGACCAGCGATATCGAGACTTTGTCCCAACTTCCCCTGATTGACAAAATTAGAAAGGAAATCTCACAAAAATGTAAAAAAATTAACCAGCAATATTTTTGTTAGTTGAATTCAATTTTTTCTAAAATAATTATTTTGTCTGCAGGTTTAAAGGTGAGGATTGGCTCGCATCAAACTGTGGAAGTGCCAAGAGTAAAGATTGAAAACGTTACTCATTCCACTCTTGTAGTAGAAGAAAGGGATACCGGGGATCCTGCCGGAGGACCGGATGCTAACTTCAGTGCACCTACTAGCCCATCTTCGGTGACTTATCGGGACGACGACGAGCCACTTGTGGATTCAGAATTAAAGCCAAAATTGCACAAAAATAACAAATCTACATTTTCTTCAAAAATATTTTTACAAGATCCTGCAACTGGAAAATTTTGCTGTCCATCTTGTGACAAAAAATATGGAGCAACGCGAAACGCTCGAGTTCATTACGAAAGCGTCCATCTTAACAAAACGTGGAAATGCGACATGTGTAGCATCACTCCCTTTAATCGCTATTCCAGTTTAAAAATACATAAGAAAAATTGCCAAAAAATTCCTCAGCGACAGAGCGAGAGCCAAAAATCTCGTCAACATTTCAAGTTTCAATGTGCCACCTGTTGGAAAAGATTTCCAGCCAATGTATACCTCCAAAATCATCAAAAATCAGTTCACTCCAAAGCAAAGTTTGCATGTGCCATTTGCACAAAAACATTTAAATCGTTTAAATACTTAAGTGAGCACAGAAGAACAGTTCATGTTACTGCTATAACCTGCAAATATTGCAATACCACATTTAGCAAGTACTCAACTTATCGCTATCACAAAAAGGAATGCCCACAGAGACCTTTAATTACAGATGCGAAGTCAACCCCACAACCGTTTCTAAGAGATGAAGTGGGAAGGTTTCACTGTCCCTCTTGCACCAAAACATATCCTAGGCCATCAGAAGTTCGCCGTCACTACAATAGTGTCCATCTGAAAAAGAAATTTAAATGTGATCTCTGCCAACTAGCAGTTTTCTCGCATCCTCATACCTTAGCCGAGCACAAAAAGAACTGCCTGGACACTTTGCAACAGCGTGTACGAGATGGAGAATTACGAAAAAACTTTAAATTTCAATGCCAGACCTGTAGTAAAAGGTTTAAAACCCAGAACGGGCTTTGTAATCATAAAAATGCGGCTCATTCAAGTCTCCGAAGATTCAACTGTGATTATTGCGAGAAAAGTTTTAAAACTGGGCGGCACTTGCGGGATCACAGGGATTCTATCCATTTAAAGAAAACTTATCCTTGCAAATTTTGTAATAAAATTTTGAAACATGCGAGCGCCTATTATTACCATGAGAAACAATGTGGAATTAAAAATAAGAGAATAAAATTGGAAGTAACCGGAAGCTGAAAACAAATCTAACCGGGAGAATCACCATTCAGTTTATCGGTACGAGAAGAATGTTCAAATGCAACCCCTTTAAATATGTTTATATAAAACAAAACATACTGAAAAAATGTTTTTATTATTCATTTGTCATGTCCCTTGTTATCTTCAAAAATTAATAAAATATTATAAAAATTCTGATTTAGTATAAAAACTATTTAATAATCAACTGTAAACTTTTAAATATTTTATCATGTTATAAAACAAATTACTAATTTGCTTTTAATTAAAATGTACATCTAATTCGCTCTTTTTCATAACGTAAAATTTCTCCTGTGACTCACCCTTGAATTGAAATTTCGGCGTAACTTTCTTTTCATGTGTTCGCTTAAAGAATATGCGGAATGCTTATACTGTGAAATCCGCAAGCAAACCTTTTCGTTTTCCTCAAATGAATTGAATCTTATACAATACAATTTGCCATTGATGCAATACTTGCTCACTTGCTCAAGTCATTCCTGTTTATGAAAATATTAATTCAGTTGCAATGAATTACACACTAGATATATGTCCAACAGAAAATAAAAAAGTAGTTTGTGATAAACTAAAAAGATAGTAATTTTTAATTGATCGGTTTAAATTACATTAAGCCAAAATATATTTAATAGAAAGTTAAAGTTTAAATATTAAATATACAAAAGCGCAATGGAGTTCATTTTGAAAATAAAAAAGTCGCGAAAACTAAGCACAAAAGGATGTTGTTTTCTCTGTTTGCAATCTGAAAACATTAATGAAACTAAAGATCCTAAAAACAATCAGGATATGAAATCTATTTCCATTCGATCCCTTCTTCTTCATTTGCAAATAACAGATCAATTTTTAAAAGGAAGATCTATATTTGGGGAGGATTTTAGAAAAGAAGACATTCTAGTGGATCTTTGTGAAAACTGTGGGCTTGCCATCAATAGATTTTCAGTTCTTTTTCAAAAATTGGAAAAGATTCAGTTGGAGACGAACTATCTTTTGGAAAGGATTCACAAGGGCATTTCGCAATCAGCAAAGGATCCTGATCGGGTGCAAAACTATTCAAAGAGGATGACAAGTGACCTTGAGGCGCTATCACAACTCGCTTTTGTGGACAATTTGAGAAAACAAGTGGCAAAAGAAAGTAAGCACTACTTACATATTAATTTATACAATAAATACAATACACTATGATTTCTGTGCTAACCATTCGTTTTTAAAACTTATAAAAATTCACTATTGCATTTTTGAAGGTTTAAAGAAGTTAAATCTTCCTCGTCTTCAGCTTATCTTGACCAGGGCAAGTAATAAATTAATTAAAACGGAAAACAATGAAGAAATATGTGAAATCAATTGCGGGGATTATCTTGGAAACTACTTCACAGATGGAATTTCGCCAGCACCCTCTCCAAACTCAACTGCAAACAATGAAGAAGATATAAAAAGCCATACGATTAACAGTACATCTTTCTCTGCCGCAACCTTAACAAAAAATGAAAAACTTTCTCCGTCGCTGAAGCCGCCAGTTAAGCAAAAACTAAAAAGGGGCGGATATTATACAAAAAACCTTTCCACTGGATTGTACGAGTGCAAAAAATGTGACAAAAATTCAAAACGTCCACAAACAATTGCAGTTCATTTTAAAAGTGTTCATCTAAAGATAAGGTATAAATGCGATATCTGCAACGTTTCCGTTTTTAAACAATTAGATAAGGTATCCAGGCATAAGAAAATTTGTCGACAAAATCTCGAGAAAAACATGGCAAAGAACAGAGATCCAAAGTTTAAATTTATTTGTAAAATTTGTGGAAAAAGGTGGAGCACAAAAGCGAAGCTATTGCAACATCTATCGGATGTGCATAAAAATATTGGCCGTTATCCTTGTGACCTCTGCGATAAAAAGTTTAAAAAGTCTGATCATTTGAAGTATCACAGGGATGCAGTTCATTTGGGGATAAAGTTCAACTGTGGATTTTGCAGTAAAAGCTTTGGGCGCAAATATTTGGTGAAAATACACGAAATGAATTGTGCGAAGAAATCTACATTGAAAAAAGAACCAGAATAGGAGGAATTAGGAAGTTTAAAATGAAAATAGAATCAAGTGTAAAGAATAATATAAGTTTAAACTGTTGTTAAATTAATAATTAACATAAATACATTATGCTGTGTCATTAGACCGC
The DNA here is from genome assembly GCA_036507315.1 of Lepidocyrtus fimetarius. Taxonomy (NCBI): domain Eukaryota; kingdom Metazoa; phylum Arthropoda; class Collembola; order Entomobryomorpha; family Entomobryidae; genus Lepidocyrtus; species Lepidocyrtus fimetarius. The sequence goes on along the minus strand of JAANSO010003773.1, from coordinate 5,237 downwards.
ATTTAAAATTAGTAATACTTCAATTTTTATTTGATACAACGCTCACCGTTTGGCTGTACATAAAAATATTGACCGTTTTCCGTGCGACCTCTGCGGTATAAAATATAAAAAAAATTCTGGTTTGAAGGAACCCAAGGGTGCAAATAATTTTGGGAAAAAGTTCTTTGGCAAATTTGTAAAAGTTTTGCGTATAAACGTACCATGCAATCACATCAGAAGAAATGTACACAGAATTTATTATTAAAAGAGGAACCAGAAAAACTTCGCTTGTAAACAGAACTTATCTGTAACTTCGTGTTCTGCATTTCAGTGAAGGATTAAAAAAGAAAAGGTAGGCTGAAGTTATCAAACGGCTATCCATTAGTCGAGAAAGGTCTATTTTAATTGAAAAATTAAACCATTAAATGTGCAATAATTTCTGAATGTATGGAAAACATGATAAGTTGTTAATCGATATGAAAAATTGGAGATTAAGTCTATTGGGGTTACCGTATTACCGCATTTTAAAAGTTTTTTTGTAAAACACTAATTGAAATTTATGCAAAGAGAAAGTGTTTAATTTAAATAATCTGTAAAATAAATACTAAACCAATTGTTTTTACTAAACTAATTAATTTTTAATTTGAAGGATGTTTTATTCTTGCATTTTTCAATTGTCCGGTGCGATGCGATCTATTTTCTGACAAGTACCTTAAATAAGAACAGCAGGAGGGATAACAGATTTATCAAATAATGTTGCAAAATTAAGAAACCACTTATTTTAGAAAATAGAGAAAACGACGCATTTACTGAATAGCTTAAATTGGTCTTACTTTTTTCCAGATGGCTTCTGGCGTTTAAATATAAAATGCCGAAAGGAAAACAAAGCGAATTTGATAATTGATGATATCAATATACAGTTTCTTGCTCGCTTCTGTTCCTCTTTTTATCCTTTTTTAAGTAAAGATGAGCATAAAAGCAACCGGTAGAAAACACAGAGCAGTAGCAAAAAGGCAAAAACATAAATGATACGGTATAAAAACATCTGTTTTGTGAATGCTTCCTTTTTCTAACAGAGCTAGACAAGGCGAAACTGTATTTAAAAAATATTGGTTAACGTTGTATAAGAAAAGAATAATCCATAATTGGCAAAAAATTAAAACGGCATAATTATTTAACTAACGTTAGGCCAAACTTTCTAAATTGAGCGGTGAAAAAAGAGACTTAATGAAGTCAAAGTGAAAGGTAAACAAGAATAAAATGGAAGATATTCTGGAAAATGGAGGATCTGTTAAAAGACTAAACACGAAAGGATGCTGCTTTCTCTGTTTGCGAATTGAAGATGTGAGTAGCACGGATGACGACCACCTTGACAATGTCGCCAAGTGCTATTCCATGCGCCAACTCTTTCGTTACCTTCAAATTAAAGCAAACTCTGTTAATAAAAGTTGCAACAAGTGTGAAAGTAGATTTGACACCAGAAAGAAACTTTTAAATCATAAATATAATGTAGATCAGAATACGAACAAGTATCCTTGCCACCTTTGCGACAAAAAGTTTAGCTTGCCGATGGCTTTGCAAATTCACGTTGATAAAGTCCACCTCCATAAAAGATTTTCTTGTAGATTTTGTAATAAAAGTTATACTTGCAGATATAAAACGAGGTCACATGAAAAAAATGCACAAAAACAAGAAAAATTAAAGTTGAACCGGAAGTTAATTAGCAGATTTAATGGCTTCAGCGATAGGTAAAGTTTGTACTTTTTAAGTAAATTTTAATAAACTTAAATATATGTATTTAAAGAACTATTTTAATAAACACTAGTTAAAACATATTCGCTAAATATTTACATTTTTATTTGCGCATATTATTTACACAATTTCACTTTCCATGAATACATCGTTCATGATTCTTCCTAACAAAAGTCCTTCAAAACGCCATATCACATTTTTATTCAAGCATTCTCATCATTTCTTTATAAAGCCTTGTGACAAAGCAAACCGACTGGCTTCAATAAAAAAACTTTGTTTTATTGCATTGACAGGTTGGCTACATGCAGCTATGCCTAAGGATAGATAACTAACAGTTCAAAAATTAAAAATTTTAACTGCGAAAAGTACAAAAATGTGCATTACATTTACATACTTTCAAGCTTTATCAATGAAATGATCTGAAAGAGGCACACAAGTGAGCAAATCTTGCAGTCCTATTCTATTCGTTTATTAAGTCAGCTGTGATCTGTGTTTTTATTTATTTGGTCTATATCCTTGCTATTGTAAATAGCCTTGTAAACTCGGCCAATATCAATATTTTTTAAATTGCTATTTTTTACTTTTAGAACTAATCTATTGCATTAACACCACTCTTTCTAAATAAATTGTTTTCAAATTAATCTCAACCTAAAAAAGTGTTATGATGTCGCCAAAAACGGATCTTTCTTGGAAAAGAGCAAAATCAGTGCATAAAAAACTAAACACAAAAGAATTTTGCTTTCTTTGTTTAAAATCCACTAAAATTAAAGTTGAAGATGATGAAGAGCTGGAGGAAATTAGCACCGATCACTCTCATACGAAAATAAACCAACCAGTTTCATTGCTTTGTGTCCGTCGTCATTTAAAATTAAATCTGACCGGCATCTTAAAAAACACATTGTGGGACGGATCAGAAGAAGAAATTGAAGTTGATCTGTGCAATGATTGCGAAAAGGTCATCAAGAAATTCTCAGTTTTATTCCAAGAATTGGAAAAAGTGGAAATGGAAATGGATTATCAATTGGAGAAAATTGACCATTGCATTTCTGAGGGAGCACAAAGTCCAGAATTGGTTCAGGAATATTCAAAAAGGATGACCAGCGATGTCGAGACTTTGTCCCAACTTCCACACATTGATAAACTTAGAAAGGAAATCTCACAAAAATGTAAAGAATTAACCAGTGACATTTTAATAAGTAAAATTCAATTTTCGCAAAATATTTGATTTTTGTTTACAGGTTTAAGCGTTAGAATTGGCTCATATCAGAAAGTGGAGATGCCAAGAATCAAGATTGAGAACATTAATCCTTCAAGTCTTTCAGTACCAGAAGGTGCAACTGAAGATCTTCCCGGAGAACCGGATGCTACCTATAGTCCTCCCCTGAGCCTTTCCTTGCCGACCACTTACCAGGATGATGAGCACGAGTTAAATTGTGCCGAGACAGTTGTAGATTATGAGGTGAAGCTTGAATTGCACAAAAATAGTAAACCTCAATCGTCTCCAAGAACATTTTTGCCGGATTCATCATCTGGAAAATTTTGCTGCCAATCTTGTGACAAAACATATAGGACTAAAGGAGGTGCTCGAGCTCATTATGAAAGCGTCCATCTAAACAAAACGTGGAAATGTGATATTTGCAATGTAATTCTTTCTAAACGTTGCAGCAATATATTGAGGCACAAGAAAAATTGCAGTAAAATGCTTCAGCAGCAAAACGAAAGGGAGAGGTCCCGACAACATTACAAATTTCAATGTACCATCTGTGGAAAAAGGTTTTCAACCAAAGTGTACCTTCAAAAACATCAAAAATTAGTACACTCCAAGGCAAAGTTTGTTTGCGCCACTTGCACAAAAACGTTTAAGTCGTTGAAACACTTAAATGACCACCAAAAAAATATCCATTCTGTTCTTAACGTGCGTTGCAAATATTGTAGAACAACATTTAAAAATTATCCGGCATGCCGCTATCACCAAACCAAATGCCCACAAAGACATTTAGTCAAGACAGAGGCGAAATCAACCTCTCAACATTTTCTGATGGATAAAACAGGCAGGTTTCATTGTCCCTCTTGTACCAAAACATATTCCAGTCGTTTATCAGTTCGCTTTCACTATAATAGTGTTCATTTGAAGAAGAAATTTAAATGCGATCTCTGCAACCTTGCGGCTTTTTCGGAGCCCAATAGCTTAGCAAAGCACAAAAAGTCTTGTCTGGACACTGTACAACAGCGTTTACAAGATCGAGAATTACGAAATAGCTTTCAGTTTGAATGCCAGGCCTGCAAGAAAAAGTTTAAATCTCGGAAAAGTCTTTATAATCATAAAAAGGCCCATTCAAACATTCAAAAATTCCAATGTGATCATTGCGAGAAAATATTTTCAACAGGGTGGCACTTGCGGAATCACAGAGATTCTGTCCATTTGAAGAAAACTTATCCTTGCAAGTATTGTAATAAAGTTTTGATACATGCTAGCACCTATTATCAACACGAGAAAAAGTGTGGAATGAAAAATAAAGGGATAAAATTGGAAGCAACTGGAAGTTGAGAAGAACACCAATCTGACAATTGCCTTAAAAGCACTTATCTCTACCTCCTCGACCTCCAAAGTCCACAGTCAATCTCAAGATCAAATCTGCACATTTTAGAAAATGGAGTAAACCAACCGTATTTACTGTAAATTACGGTGTTAGTTAAATTTTACTTTTTTACAGATTGCCTCAGGCCCTTAAACATAAAAAGGAAAACAAAGCGAATTACATACAAGTTCAGCTTCTTGCTCGCTTCTGTTCCTCTTTTCTATCCTTTAAACATAGATGAGTATGAAAGAACCGGTACAAAACACAGAGCAGTAGCAAAAAGGCAAAAACATAAATGATACGGCATAAAAACATCTGTTTTGTGAATGCTTCATTTTTCTAACATTTAGAACTAGACAAAGCAAAATTATATTTAAAAAAAGTTAACGGTGTAGAAGTAAAAAATATTCGATCAAAACCAAAAATTAAAAGTGCATAAAAGTTTAACTAATGTTGGGCCAAACTTTTTAAATTTGAGCAATCGAAAATAAAACAAAGTAAAAGTTAAACAAGAATAAAATGGAAGATATTCTTGAAAATGAAGGATCTGTTAGAAGACTAAACACGAAAGGATGCTGCTTTCTCTGTTTACAAATTGAAGATGTGACTAGGACGGATGTTGAAAACTTTGACAAGGTCTCTAAATCTTGTTCCATGCGCCAACTCTTTCGTCACCTTCAAATTAACGCAAACTTTGTTAATAAAATTTCGGATTCTTCTGCTAGCCTAGACAGTCAATTGGTTGAGGTTAATCTCTGCAAATTGTGTCGGGAAATTAATGGCAACTTTGCAACGATTTGTCAGAAACTGGAGATACTCAATCTGGAATTAAATTACATGTTGGAATGTATTCACACTCGAGTTACTGACTCCGCAAAGGATTCTGATCGGGTGCAGGAATATTCACGGAGGATGACCCGTGACCTT
>JAANSO010003772.1:0-10923 GCA_036507315.1 Lepidocyrtus fimetarius | reverse complement strand
CATCCTCCTTCTTTGAAAAGTCTACGCTGAATAAACTGATGTTTTGCATTAGCTCAATCGTTCCTTCTTTGAATTCTACAAAAATAGTAATTAATCATCACATTATTTTATAAATTCCTTGTATTGTAACCGTTACTTTACCCATTGTCTCCAAAAGCTCTTTAAAATCCCGCGCGTGTGGATCTGAAGCCCGATCAAATCGTCCGATAAGTAGTTTATCGATTACATGTTTTTCCTTCTCTTTGCCGTCTCCAACACGGATATTGCAAATGCTAAGGCTTACCAAAGCTATAATTAACAATTGGAGTCTCATATTTCCCCAAGGATTTGCTAAAAGTTTACGTTCAATTAGTTTTGGTACGTTTTTAATCCTCGTGCGTCAATGCAAAACAAAATGCTACTGCATATGTAAAGTAATGTCTGTGTGTTGACGTAAATGAGAAATAATTGAACTTAACTACAATTAAAATGCACTTTTAATCTGCAACAATGCAAAAATGTCGGAACACATGCCGCTAAAAGAAATTTGATAGTTTACTTTACTGTAACATTAAACAACGCTGTAGCAAAAAATCAAAGTTTGCCCCGCTATTTTTGCAAACTTTAACTACAATCCAGTACTAAACTTAGAATATAACAAGGCGCAAAGGAAAATACCAAAAATTATAGCTTTATAGATAAGAAATTAGTCAAGGCGGGTTTGGTTTAACTCTTCTTCATTTTCCGTCCTAACTTTACTTAAAATTTTCAATCTGTGTTGTTTAAGCTGCCACTCAATAAACGGAGGTAGAATCCTTGTACCATTTAAGACAACTTTGTCACCAGTTACTTCTTCCGTTTTGTTCACTTTCAAATGCTTCACGTTTTTACCGAATTCGCTTACAACTGGAAATTCAAAACTTGCGCTTTTGGATTCTGTTCCATCTAAAAATTAATGAGTTTTATGAACATTCAAGTTAAAGTTTATGATTTTAATGATAATCTTACTATAAGGAAAGGTGCAAAATCCCCCAATCGAAGCCACAAAGTTGCCTAGTAAGAGTTCCTTCTTCCAAAGTGTTCTGCAAGGATAACAAATCTCGTTGAATTCAGGACAATCTCCCGTTTCAATGGTGTCCGTTGGAATCATCTCTCCATCGAATGGGACCCAACTAATTGAGCTGGAGGGGTAAATGAAGACTTCGATTTCATCCAGAGTTTGGTCGGTATTATCAGTATCGTTGTAGGCAAAACTTGAGGTATTTCCCCAAGCTGAGAATGATCCTGCGATAGAATTCCCACCAAAATTGGAACGGGCTATGAATGTTTTTGAAAGCTTTGCTGAAGTTATTCCTCGTTCAAGTCCTGCTGGGGCTTGGCTTTGCTTAAATGATTGGAATTCTTCCACAGAAATCCATTTTCGTTCTGTTACGGGTTCCAGTTCGCAAGAAATTTTGTACATTTTAAAAATTCCAAGGAAAATAAAAAAATTCAACGCTGTCTTTGAACCAGTCATAGTACTTTTGAATAATTTAGTAATTTTTTAAAGAATTGACTAGTATTTATGCAATAGAATGATGGTTGGCTTCAAAATACGAATAATCCAGATATATGTCATTTTTTGGTTTTTATTTTAGCCAAGGTCACCGGAAGGAATTAACCGTGTACATTATTAGCTTGAATAGATCTAACTCAAGTTTTTATCGAATGACGAAACTCAATTTACATTATTTTCCTAATTTAGCTCGGTGGTCAATTAGTTAAACAAATTAATTGATCTTTGGCTAATGACATGTGGCTATTGTTTCATAAATGATTCAATGTGTAAGAAAACAAAGATTACGTATTGAAAAATGTAGTAAGCTATTTAAATGTGTTTTAGGTTACTTTAGAAAGTAAAAGGATGAACTAGTTAGCTTTAAAGCTTGCAAAATATTGTCCAAATAACAATAAACACTGCACATCATTATTGCACTAAATAAATATTCATTTCTGTTTACGATTATGTAACAAAACTGCTACCACTACTTGGAATTCGCTCGTTTTACTTGTTTAAAATGTAAACTAAATAGGGCTTACTCATTTCTGTACAAATGGATGATTGTTTTTAAATGAATGATTTAAACAATGTATTTTCTAAGCATATAAAAAGGCGTTTCTGCCCAAATTAAAATCAGTCTCAATCAGGGAGTAAAAAACAAAGAAGAAGTAACGGTTACTGTTAATTAACATTTCATTTGCAAATACAGCAGCAGCCTGCTTCTTATAAAGATGGAAGACAATTGGAGAAGGGGCATTGTAAGATAGTTTAAAAAAATTTTGAAGAAAATTCAATTTGTTTTAGGAATTTTAAAATAATGTTGGAATACATTTAGGTCCTGCTGCTTTTATTAGTTTGGAGAGCAGAGTCACTCCCTGACGCCTCATATTCTGCACCACAGCCCTCCGCACCTTCCTCAAGCTACTCCCAGCCATCCCAACCGTCATCCTCTTACTCTGCTCCTTCGGCAGGGTATTCCCCACCTTCATCCGGATACTCTCCACCATCCCCGCCACCTCCTCCACCACCAACTGGAGGATATTCTCCACCTTCACCTCCAAGCGGAGGGTACGCCCAGCCTCCTCCCCCTCCTCCTGCAACAGGATACGGCGCTCCACCACCACCACCTCCAACTGGGGGATATGCTTCACCACCAGCTCCACCTCCATCTAGCTATGGTGCTCCTCCTCCACCCCCTCCAACTGGAGGGTATGCTTCACCGCCAGCTCCTCCACCAAGTGGCTATGGCGCACCGCCGCCACCTCCCCCTCCACCCCCACCAGCACCTCAAGACTCTTACGGAACACCGCCAAAATTCAGTAGTGGACCTTATCCTTAAAAAAGATTCTAGTCAAGTTAATGCTTAAAAAATCAATTGCCAATGAAAATTTTCTGCGATTTTGTTTAAAAATTTGTGTTGGTTGTTTCAAAGTAAAAATTATTTTTCAATCTTAAAGTGTTTAAAAAGTAGAGCAACTGTCACTTTTTTATCATTTCTCTTTCATTTTTATAAAAGACGAGCAAAGTCAGACATGAGGTCACAGGTCATTGGGTTAGGTTGATAAATATTACTTCTAGACTTGGTTAAGATCGTTCATTTAAAAACAAACAAGCTCTTTTACTAAGAAACAATTTTGTTGATGTTTCGTCTGCTAAAGTTGCATATTTACATAATTTTAATATCAAGCCATGATCTTCATTCTATTCATTGCCAATCTTTATTTATAAATCCCAAACATTCATTTCAAAATTAAATATAAATAGTCCCACTTATGACGATTAAAGATTGAATTTCGCCTGTCCAAAGTCTTAAAACCGACGTGGGTTTCATGCTAATCTAAGTTAAAATCTAATTTCTCAGAAATCACCTTTTAATTATCTGTCGTAGTTGCATAATTGCATGCATATCAACCCCAGGATTGGTTAAAGTAATTAAATATTTGTGTGCAGATAAAGTAAACTACGCAATTTGTCACAGAACTTATCAATTTTTTAATACTTTCCCCCAGCTTTTAGATAAGATGAAATTGAGTTTGCTAAAAATCCTTCCACCTCCCGTGACCTCTCATCTTTCATTTTAAAAAAGAAACAAGTAAAGATCGCGATTTTAATTCATTTCAATTTTTCATTTTGAGAAAGGAGGTGCGTGCAAAGCATTCTTTCTCACAAAAGTATAAAAATGAAAATTAACTTTAAAGCAAATTTGCTGTTTAACTTAACAGTTTTGTTAAGCCTTTCATTACTAAATCAAGCGAACTCTCAGTCTTCAAACAGAAAATGTGCGACAGTGTATGATTCTCACTCCTTCCAAGGGAGCCGAAGTCCCCTGTCTTTGCAAGATGGCTCCAAACATCCAAACCTGAGAAATCTGGGCATTTACCCAAATTCCGTTCAAGTTCAGCCAAACTGTGTCCTCACAGTGTATGACAGTTACGGATACAGAGAAGTACTGGACCAGGATAAACCAAACCTTGGATGGAATGTAATTAACTAAATTTAACTATAATATGAGCAGTTTAACTTCAGTTGAACTTTAAAAATACAGTCACGTCGGGGCCTGGACGCCGCATGTTGCGAATGTGATGGATGCCAAGGGGCCACCCGAGGGCTGGGAACTTTATGTGCCCGTCTCTACGAATACCAACGATGTGATAGTTGTTCCGGCTTCCGGTTAGATCTTAACGACGGCGACGCTGCCAAGAAGTTCGGTATGGTAATATAATAAAATGACTTCTGTGGCAGTTCGACCTGGCTGTACTCTTACGGTTTACACTGAACAAGAATTTCAAGGATATCGGTTTAATTTCACCGAGTCGAATAATATGATGGGAGAGGTAAAGCTTTTTAAACTTAAAATTGACGATATTTAAATTTTTAAAATATTTTTTCTGAATAGAACTGGTTTAAACAAATCTCTTCTGCAAGATGCGCTTGCTCCTCGACTTATATCCCCCGTCCAGTTAACAACCTCCCTACAATACCCACAACAACAACTCGCTACACTTGGAATACTCTTCCAACATTGCCACCCATAACAAAGAGACCCATTATAACTTTACCTACAACTCAAACCAATCCTGTTACAATTACGTATTTTACTAACGCTCCTATCACCCGTCCAACCGTTCCTACAACAGCAAAGACTCTCCCTACGACAACTTCGCGACCACCACCACCTCCTCCTCCTCCTCCCCCACCACCACCTACTACTACTTCGGCACCACCTTCCTACCACAACGTCAGAATTTGACCCTTATTCAGGATCTGAAGAGAATTATGACAACCTTGGCGGAGGAATTTATGACAACGCCCGGATAGAAGATGACTATGAAGAAGAAACAAAGGCAACTGCGTCACCTCCTCCCGAGGCTGAAAATTTCAAAGAATGGGACTTTGGTGGAGGAGGAAATTATGATGACTTGAATGAAACAGGTGAAGAAGATGATAAAAAAGATGAAACAAAAGAGGAGGAGGAGGATGAATGGGATATATGGGATTAATCAGAAATTATTTTGCCGAATTTGATTGAAATTCGCCGAAATTCGAATAAATCTTTTGATTTGCTTACAATAATTTTATTTTTGTCTATTTTTCAAAAATAAACGTTAATCAACATTATCATTTCAAAGATTTGGTTGTTTCAATCGTTTTGTCATTAACCGAGTTAAAGCAATCGAATGGAAGCTGAATGGATTAATGTTGGACCGAATGGATCCTCATCGTCAAACATGCACGTGTCCATCATTGGTAAACATTCTTCGTTCATTCCAGGCCCAACAATTTTAGTTGTTCCTGTACAATCTTCCTCAGTAAATAATTCAACAAGTCTTTCAGTTTTTAAGCTTTTCATTATGTCACGCAAGTCTCCAGACAAGTTAAAACAAACGCCTTTTTCAAGCTGAACAGGGTAATAATATCCATCATTGTACCTTCCAGTGATGAGGGTAACTTGATGAGTTTCTGGCTCTTCTTCCGGGTGGACTACTTCTTCTGGTTCTTCTGCGGGAGCATGATCGTTGTGGTCGTAGTGTTCAGTTGGAGTCTCTTCATAATACGGAGCAGGAGCTGGTTCGTACTGATGATGTTCTTCTGGAGCAGGAGCTGGTTCGTAATGATGATGCTGTTCTGGAGCTGGTGCTGGGGCGTAACTGCCTCCGTTATTTGCACAGCTAAGTTGGATAACCACAGGTTGTGGGGAAGCACAACAATTTCCTGCGTCTTGGGCAGATGCAACGCAGGCAACTGCAGCTACTACGAGGATGGCAAAGGATTTCATCTGGAAATAATAAAATTAAGTTAAAATTTAAATTCTTAAGTTAATTTTAAATTGCTCATTACCTTAGAAAGTTGGACTGTAGCTTAAACTGAGAGCTCAGGGTAATGATTGTGACATGGTTGGAAAGAAAATCACTTTATATAGCAAATTATTGAAACGTTTTAAACTTTGGAATAGTCTGGAAATTGAAACCGGTAAATTATATTGAATGATATCAAACTCCAAAAGTCCCTGTGTAAACCACAGAACAGGATTTTAAAAGATAATTGTTTAGCAAAAATGGTGGATAATGATGTGAGCAAACAATGCACCAGGATTATAGAGTACGGATGAGTTCTGGAAAAATATTCTGGAACCTCAACTTTTATATTTGTGCAGTTCATTCCTTTCTACCATTCATAGTTATTAAACAAACAATATTTCTGCTAAATTCAGCTACAATACCAAAATAACGAATTTTTACAGTTTTGCAATTTTTTGCATGTTAGATTTTGCTGTACAAACTAGTTGTACAAAATGATTGACAGAAAATTAAAGAAGAAAGAATGTGTTCGATGGAATTGTTAACTTTTGTTTAACATTCACCTTCAAAAAAATTTAAGTAGGTATTTAGTACTTATTTAAAATCTTTATTTAATTTTCCTGAAACTTCGCCAATTAATGCAGGCTCATTTTGCTCATTATTTACCTTTTTACTCATTACGGGACATACTTTCTAAAATAAACTCGACAAGAATATTAAGTTTTTGAAAATCTTTAATGCAACATTTATTGTTCTAAAGTACGAAAAACAAAATCCAATCACGCATTGTTTATAAAACTAAAATTGAAAAACTCAATCCTATTCCTGATTAAAATTGTTCCATTTAGATTAAAATAATTTGTAATTAATACCCAATTATGATAAAGGAGACGTCATACTTCCTAGCTTTAAACAGGGATATGGATAATAATAAAATATAATATCAAAGCGTGTTTTCTTAATCGTAGAATCTAGAACCATTTTAGGTAAATAATAGGAAAATGGAACGATATATTTCCTATTAATTAACAACCTACAAGCCTCGAGATATTAAATGTAATTAACAAAGATAATAACAACCTTTTCTATTGACTTTGGTTAATAATAAGCTTCAGTCTTTACTAGACATTTCGCATTCCATCACCTTTCTGGAAAATATTAAATGACGCATTCAAAGTATGTTAAGTTAATAGCTCACAAAATAGGCTTTTATAATATGCGAATTTTAAACCAGACTGAAAATCAGACAATTTTAAGTCTGTCACGGTGTTATTCTTGATTTCTATTTTAAAAATCAATGATTTGCTGTCAAGGACCCACGGATAAAAACCGTTATCGATTCATCAAACGTCAAAATGTTCAAATGAAAGTGTAAAATGAAATGTGAACCTAAATGTCCTCAGGTTTTGAACCAACCTTTGCTATTTTGGAATAGTCAATCAAAATTAGTTTTCTATTTTATTCATAATTTGTCGAGTACTTTGAAGAATAAACTCAAAACAACCAAAATTATGTTAACAAAGGATAGTTGTAACGGCCTTGTTCAAGAATTCACAAAAATTTCAAATTCAGGCCTAAGGACAAAATGGAATCTTTCCTGTCGTTGGAACAGCTCCCAGGAGAAGTTAAAAATCGAAAGGAAATCGTACATAGCTGCATTATTTGTATGTGGACTGGCTGGGCTTCTATATATTGGCGAAATAGTTCAAAATTTCACAAAAGATGAAACGAAAGAAAATGACGCAGAAGGTCGACTTGCCATAGCTTATCACATGACATGCGGCGGCGTCCTTTTGACATTCTACTCTGCCACAATCTATTTCAAATGGGACCTCATGGAACTCTTTTTCACCCAATTAGCCAAAATGGACGATAAAAAGGAAAAGAAAGGTGATAACAAGATTTGCTCAATTCAAAAACAAAAGCAGAACTGTGCAGCTTGCGGAGATAACTTGCAAGGTTATCAGACTCTCAGCGGTTCTCTGTGTTCCTTGGCTTGTTGCAGGGATGTGCTTTGTACTGCCGGAAGCTCCTATCGACCTGCTTCAGTATTATCCTTTGAAGCAGCTTTTGCAACAGCTGCAAGGACTATTCTGGTTCCCTCAGATTGTTGAAAAGGGGCTTGCATTCGGGGTAAACTTCATTGCTTGGGATTACATTGCGAAAACTTGGGCAATAATTCCAGTTCAGGTTGTTATTGGATGCACTGGATTGCAATCAGAGATGACCAGAATTTACCAAAAGTTATCCAAACGGAACAAAATCAAACCAAATGGCATAATTCAGCTCTACAGACAGATTCAAATTCTATCTCGACTTTTTAACAATCTCTCTTCGTCAATTTTAGTCGTTCTGCTAATTGCCGTTGTAAACACGCAAATAATTTGCGCGGTTATTCTCGTCTCGGATGGAAATGATGTCAGTAATCTCATGAAAATGCTGTACCTGGTTAGTTTAATCAACGGCGTGGCTACAGTCAACCTCGTATTCGGATTTTGTGGACATGTGTCCAGCACTTCGGAAAAATGTCTGGAGCAGATGAGCCGATTCCAGTTGGATTTGAAAGGAGGGGAACGGAGAATTTATTACAGAATGGTGAAATCCTTGACTTTGGTGAAAATTCACTTTGGAAGCACAAATTTCATTGAACGGCTCACACCCGTGATTTATCAGCATTTTGCTATTGCAAGGTTTATTGATTGTCTCTTGCTGAACAAGCATAATTAAGGAAAAGTTAGGTAAAGCATAAAAATATCTCACGTGAGGTTAAAATAAAAATTAAGCCAAAACAGTAAAACGTTCTCACATGAGAAAGGCATTAACATTTATCAAAATCCGAAATCAATATCCAAAAAATTGTAGATTTTACTACTCTCACGAGGATTCCGTTTTAAATCTAGCTTAATTTTATGCGTGGTCATGAACCATTCACAATTGCCAGAAGTTAAATACCAGAGACGTAGTTAAAATGTATTAGCACATGATTTAGATAATATTTTTTTTACAAAACGTTTTCTCATTTGTCAATAAATCGCAATTATCATTAATATGAAATGTTTAAAGAATAATTTACTACTTTTTTGCAAAACATTATATAATCCACGTTGCAGCCGTGGAAAATTTTGGTTTTTGCTCTTTTTTACCTGAAATCTGTCTGGAGAATTTCGTCATCAATTTATTTCCCATGATTTTAACTAAAAATGCTGAAGAAGAAGCAATCCAAGTTTAATTGCAACTAACAGTTAGAGCGGAAATGTACGTTGTACTGAAAGTCTAATTTTAAAAATTGATTCAAATGGAGCATCAACAGCCCGAAATCTCTAAAAATGAAGACATTTCAAAGCCTTCAAATAACTCTACAGCGAATAATCTCCAACAGGGCAATGACAGTTCCGTTATTGTTAAAAGTGCGCAAGTGCACATTAAACTTTTCATCGAAGATGTGAAGGACTTAATGAGCAAATCTTTAAGTGACAAAACTACCGTAAAACCGGAACTGGAAGTGGAAATACAATCTCCATCACTAACCGAGAATAAAACCGGAAATGAAACTAAAATTGAAAAAGGAAAGGAGAAGTCATGTTGTAAAAGATATATTGGAATCTTATTGGGAATCTTCTCGAGCATGATGTTTGCCTTATCAGTTTTAATAGTGAAGATAATGTCAGGTTATCATCCATACAGCGTCAGTTTCTGGAGATTTCAAGGAATCCTACTGCCGTCCATTCCAGTCTTATTGTATTGTTGGGGTGTTAAGAAACAACCGGTTTTCAACACAATTTGGCCCCTCAGTGATCCAACAAGATTGAAAACATTTCTCTTCATTTTTGTAAGTTTAAAAATTATAAAAATTAATTATATTTTAATGAAATTGAATTTTTTTCTAAAGCTTCGTGGATTAACTGGAGCTAGTGCGGTTGTCCTTCAATTTTATTCTTTGCAATTTATGAGCATGGCAGACTCATCTGTGATAGCTTTCAGTACTGTAAGTAAGCCAACCTCTCATTTTATTAATATAACCAGTTAATAAGTTGAGTAAATCTTTTATTTTGCAGCCAGTTTTTGTATCATTGGCTTCCCACATCTTCCTCGGAGAAAAATCAGGTTTTGTTCCGATTATCTGTGGAGTTATCACTTTAGCTGGGGTGGTTATCATTACTCGACCTCCGATTCTCACTGGAGGGGATGATTTTGATTCTGATATGCTGGTATAATTTTATAAACAAGTTGCCCAATGTAATTTGCAAAGTTCTTAAAATTCTTCAACTTTTTTCAAAGACTGGAACTGGAATGGCACTGGGTTGCATGGTCTGCGCGACAATGACCTTCCTTCTACTCCGCTACCTTCGCCAAGTTCATTTTGCAGTAATGACAGGTTATTTCGGAGCTTGGGGTTCTATTCAAGCGACCTTATTGGCCTTATTCTTTGCCGAGTTTCAACTTCCATCGGGACTTCACGACTGGCTAATGGGAACTGCCTTGGCCTTGTTCACTTTTATTGGGCTTACTTCCATAACAATAGCTTCAAAGTATGAACAAGCTTCAATTATTTCCCTTTGTAGAACTTGTGACATTCTCTTTGCCTACCTTTGGCAATTTGTTTTTCTTGGGGTGACCCCAGATGGGTACAGTTTACTCGGGGGAGCTGTTGTAATATCTGGGGTGTTGTTAGCTGCTCTGAGAAAATTTATTAGTGAACTTCCTGAAGAAAGTGCTACAAGGAAAAGATTTCGACTGTTGTTGATATAAAATGATATTTTATTATTAGTTAATTTATTAATTTTACTGCTAAAATGTGCGTTCATGTCTAAACTACACAGTAGCATTTGCAGATTTACTATTGTTGTTTATACACTTGATTTAAATGAAACTTATAGAAACATGTACATACGCTAGCATTTTAAAATAAATCGAACGAAATGCAAAATAATAAAAAGACAAATATGTAATGACAAATAAATATGTTTTTTAAGAATTGCTTGAAAATAGCAAAAAGTTGATACCAACAGCACCCGGGGTTCCCAGGCGGTCACCCATCCAAGTACTAACCGGGCCCGACGTTGCTTAACTTCGGTGATCGGACGAGAACCGGTGTGTTCAACGTGG
>JAANSO010003771.1:0-10925 GCA_036507315.1 Lepidocyrtus fimetarius | reverse complement strand
GTATATTTTGCACAAATTGGCAAATACAGCAAAAATTAAAGCAGGTATTATTATCAAATGCATACGTTCAGCTAGTCGGTTAATGGTTTTACTACCGTTTATTGTAAGACAGTTTTTAATGATAATTCAGTTTGTCTTTAACAAAAAATGTTTGGAAAATTAGTTTATGCAATATTCTTCTAACTTGGAAAGTTACTTTTAAATTCGTTAATTTTCAGTATATTTATGAACTTGATTACAGAACGCTAAAAAACTTTCAATACTGAATTAATCATAATCAAAATAAATTATATTTTCCAGTTATTTACCTATTTAGAGCTTAACTGAATCTTAACGGAACGGCATTTCATGTTATATTAACCAATGTTATTTAATGCAGAAAGTTATTCTATAGATAAGTAACCTGATTTGGTACCTACGTTATTTAATGAAGGGAGTTCATTGTCTTAAATTAACGTCGGACGGCTGCGGTTGACCTTTGTCCAAAAATGCACTTGTCATCCACATGATTTCCATTTTAAAGACGAAGAAAAGAGAAAAAGATAAAAGAGAAATCAAAAACCACTTTTTATGAAAAACCAATTCATAAATCTTTTTGCCTACTTTCATCACATTATCTTCTTGAATAAAAAACCATGTCATAATATTAAATGCTGATTACTTCTTAAGAGCAAAAGCTTTTGCAATTTTATTTTGGAATTAGTTCTTTAATAAAAGTAGGACAAGAAGAAAAATGCACTGGTTTTTGATACGAAGATCATAAATGCTTGCCACGTGTAAGATAACTCGCAATTTATTTCATATTCCACTGCAATTTTCGCAAGCTTTATTTAATTAACGAACATTCTGAAGAATTAAATGGCCATTGATGAATTCGCAATGAATATGAAACATGTCATACATTCGAAAGAGAAAGAGAGGCAGTCAAGTCAAGACCTAGATTATGTAAAACATTGTTTCATTTGTAGTTTGAGTTTGAGAATTTAATAAAACTTCATATTGCAAGGTGTCAACTCCAATGATTAAAACAATTCGGTTTTTACAATAAAAATGGAGACGAGAAGCAAAGAAATTCAGTTTGGAAGCTTACTAAGCTCCTCCGTGAGCTCAGTACTAACTTTCATCGTATTCTTTATAATTATGTTACAAATTTTTCAACGTGGGAAGAGAAAGGGAAAAAACTGGAACCCGAAATGGAACGGTTTGCCGGGTCTCGAAGTATTCAAAAAGGTTCCCAGCTTCATCCCTTTGAAACTTGTCGGAGCTCTTCCTCATTTATATCCTGTGAAATGTAAAAACCCATTTTAAATAAAAATTTTAATTACATAAATATTTTTTTTGTTTAAAGCTTCTTTAGAAAAAGTAAAAGAGTGGGGACGGACATACGGAGACGTATTCACGGGAGACGCCCTCGGAGAGACTATTTTAGTTTTAAATTGCGGGCCTTTAGCCCAACAAATGTTGAAATCTACAGAACCCGGGCATTTAACTAAATCTCCGATGATTTACGGGCTTATGAAGCCGTTCTTAGTGAATGGGTTGTTGGTCTCAAAGGGGGAGCTTTGGCAGTGTCAGAGGAAACTCCTTCAGAAGTCGCAGTCATATCAAACCCTTAAATCTTACGTGCCAATGTTGAATAAACACTGTAAAAAGTTTGTTAAAGAACTGGAGGAAATGTTTAAAGATGGACGAGCACACGAAATCAACGGATTGATTAACGTTTTGTTTATTAAAGTGATCTGTGGTAAGTTAATTTTTTAAAACAACTACATATCTAGGCTTGTTGCCTTTTATTTTTAACTTTTAGAAATGATAACCGAACATAACGATGATGAATCCGAAGAGTATGAAGATTACCATCATAACTTTCAAATGTAAAGTAAATTAACTTAAAAGTTATTTCCTGTCGAATTGTAACAATTTTTTAAAATTTCAGTTGGAAAGAAAGCTTTATCAAGCGCATTCTCTATCCTTGGTTGCTTATCAAGCCGATTTGGTGGCTTCATTCGATATCTAAAAAACATGATAAAGCTGTCGATGAAATGTTTGACTTTGCTCGCAGGGTAAGTTCTAATTAAAATCTAATTAAAAATTGTAATTAAAGCTAATTGACTTTAATTTTAAAGAGAATTCGAGAAAAAAGAGCGGCACGCGCAGAAACTGAAAAACCAATGAAAATTCAAAGCATTTTAGACGACTTGTTGGATGCCGGAGTTGACGAGAGGCAGATTATTGACGAATTTAACACAATCATTTTTGGCGTAAGTTGAGACAAAGCTTTTTTAATATGGAAAATTTAATTTGATTTTGTTTTCAGGGACATGAAACGGGAGCTTCAGTCATTCACTGTTTTTTATTCTACATGGCGCTGTATCCAGAGGTGCAAGAAAAATGTCAAAAAGAAATAGATGAATTATTTAACGAGGAATTAACTTTTGACCTTGTAAACAGCAGTTTGAAATATGTTGAGCGATGCATTCTCGAAACTTTGAGGTTGCTTCCTCCCCCTTTTGCCTTTTTTAGAAAGCTTGAGTCTCCCATTGTGTTGAGTAAGTTTACATTAAATATGAAATTAAAAGTTAAAATATTAAAGGCAATTAACCTTGCAGAACATGAAGATCAACAAGTTTTGGTTCCGGCTGGAACAAATGTTGCGATAATTCCTTACATCCTTCACAGAAAAGAAGAGTACTTTCCAGATCCAGAGAAATTTGATCCAGATAGGTGGCTACCGGAAGAGATGGCTAAGCGACATGCTTATTCTTTCTTGGCGTTTAGTGGAGGTGACTTAAGATTCCTTTGAAAATTACTTCTAATACATTTAAATGTAATAAATGGAACTTTCAGGTCAGAGAAACTGCCTTGGGATGAAATTTGCCATGATTGAAATGAAAATGATTGTCGCGTACACCCTGCGACGTTTTAAAATCACAACGACAGACAAAATGGAAGATATTCCGATGCTGCCTTATCTCACATTGACGCCGGCAAAAGACTTTTCTTTTAAGTTTACCAAACGAGAACTGAAACCTTAATTGTATTCATAGCTTTATAAACTAATTGAAGGTTGCTGTTACATAATAAGCTTAATTTATAAAGAAGTAAAATGCAGTTTTTTGAACATGATTGGAAAATTTTAGCATTTCAGGCGTGTTTTTTGTGTAAAATAGAAAGAAAATCGAAGTGAATAAATATAATAGGGTTTATAAACTGCAGAAAGATGATGCGATTCAGCACATGTTTTACATAAAAACTGCAACCGGTTCTGATGACCTCATACGATTAATGATTTTTTGCAATTTATCAGAGCAGTTTAGCATAGGAACAGGAGTCAATGCAATGCTTGAACTTGTAATAAAAACTGACTCGGATACCTCCCAAACCACTAAAGGATTGAACCTCGATGGCTTTTCTTTTGTCCGAGAAAAATGTTACAAGTTTTCTTAAACCTGGAACTAAATACGTAAATGTTTAATTGTTCTGGAAAGAGATAAATTAAATCTTGTTGGATTTTTGGGGTCATCAGAGATTGACCCATGCATGAAAAAACCAATCTGAACGGTAAATTCCATTTATTGCTATTTTTCCTCATTTGATAACTTTATCAGTATAGTATTGATATGCGACTTAACGTTTAAACTTTGATCCTACAACCGAATCATTATGTGAATATTGAAAAGTGAAATTTATTTAATTGATTTTAAAAATGCACAAGATTGTAATGCGCATATACTGAAAAGAGGAAAATGTCGTAAAAGTAATGCTTCTCTAATAAAATCATTGCAAATATATCACCAAATATAAATTTCCGTGTGGCAAAAGAATTTTTACATATTTTCCTCCTGTCAACAAGTCAGGTTTAATCTTTAATGATTCGCAGTTTTTACAACTAGATTGCTTTAACAAAAAAGGCTTTACATTTCAATTGATTGTTTTGTCTGTCTCTGGTTGGGTTCAGCAAAGTACAAAGTAAAAATCAATTAGACTTTGACTGGTTTTATGCAACAGCAGCAGTCCGTCGGTATTATCAACCTATTCACAACCGCTTTAACTACACTACACTTCGTCTTCATCTGTATATTCCAATATGTACTCCTTTATCCAGCTTAAGACTTGAATTATCTCATTTCCTTGACTGGGTTTGCCTCTGAATATTTATTGACTTTTTCGTAAGGTAAATTAAAGAGGTCGATTACT
This sequence comes from Lepidocyrtus fimetarius, assembly GCA_036507315.1. NCBI lineage: Eukaryota > Metazoa > Arthropoda > Collembola > Entomobryomorpha > Entomobryidae > Lepidocyrtus > Lepidocyrtus fimetarius. The sequence continues at coordinate 6,728 of JAANSO010003771.1, read as the reverse complement.
TTTTGAACAAAAATGATATTCGGTTTTTTATTCTCTTAAGAATCAAAATGGATCCAGATTTAACCAATGAGCTTGAAAACTCACAATTTCTTAGCATTTCCGTGAGCTCAGCCTTAGTTTTCACAGTGTTTATAATAATCACATGGCAGATTTATTCTAGTCAATTCACAAAAAAGAAAATAAAACCAAAACACTGGAACCCGGAATGGGATAATTTACTTGGTCTCGAAGCAATCCGAAAAATTCCCAGCTACCTTCCATCCAAATTCGTTGGAGCCCTTCCAATACTAATTCCTATACAATGTAAGTTAAAAACTTTTTATAATTTTACAAGGAAATAATATTTTTTTAAAATTTAAAGCCGTTTTCAAAAAAGCCGTCTGGATAAGCGAAAAATACGGAGATTTATTCCAAGGAGATGGACTTGGCGAGACTTTTGTAATACTTAACAATGGACCTTTAGCCCAACAACTTTTAAAATCTCCGGATATCAGCCACACAGTCAAATCTCCACTTATTTACAAAACCTTCAAACCGTTTATAATAAACGGAGTGTTAGTTTCCAACGGGGAGTTTTGGCAAGCGGAGCGGAAGCTGCTGATGAAGTTCCAGTCGCATCAATCTCTGAAGGCTTCCATGCCAATGTTAATTAAGCACTGTAAAAGATTTGTTTCAGGACTGGAGGAAATGTTTAAGGATGGGATGGCCCATGAAATTAACCAATTTCTTAGCTCCTGTTTTATTAAAGTGATCAGTGGTAAGTATTTTTAACTACATATCTAGGCTTGCAACCTTTTATAATTTTTTGATTTTGAAATGAAATTAGAAATCATAACTGGCTACAATGACGATGAATCCAAAGAGTACGAAGATTACTATCATAACTTTCACATATTCAAGCAAAGTATTGGCAAGCGGTTGCTTTATCCTTGGTTGCTCAGTGAGATCATTCTCAGTGAGCTGCTTCCCCAAAGGAAAAGACATGACAAGGCTGTAGAAGAAGTAATGAACTTTGCACGGAGGGTAATTAAATATTTTATTTAAAAAAGGGATTTTAAACAAATTTTAATAATTTATTGAACTCTTGTAGAGAATTCAAGACAATAGAAAGGCCCGTGCAGAAAAGGCACAAGGTGGAAAAGGAGGAGATAAAATTCGGTGTATTTTGGATGACTTGTTGGATGCGGGGGTGGATGACAGGCAGATTATTGACGAAGTTAATACAATGCTTTTTGGGGTAAACTCTTTCAACTTTTAAATGAAAATGAATATTTTGGAGTTTACAATTATCACGTGGTTTAGGGACATGAAACGGGAGCTTCAGTCATTCACTGTTTTTTATTCTACGCGGCGCTAAATCCACAGTTCCAAGAAAAATGCTGGAAAGAAATTGATGAATTGTTTGAATCGAGTGAAAACGGAGAATTAACTTTTGACGTAGTAAACAGCGGCCTAAAATATGTTGAGCGATGCATTCTCGAAACTTTAAGACTATTTCCGCCCGTTTTTGGATTTTTTAGAAAGCTCGAGACTCCCTTAGTCATCAGTAAGTTAAAAATATGCAAATGTAAAATCTTACAAAATAATTAAACTTGCCAATTAAACTTTTAGATCATGAAGACAAAAATATTTTGATTCCGGACGGGACAAATATCATAATCTGCCCGTATGTAATTCACAGAAAAGAAAAGTACTTTCCAGACCCCGAGAAATTCGATCCGGAAAGGTGGCTACCGGAAGAGATGGCTAAGCGACATCCTTACTCTTTCTTGGCGTTTAGTGGAGGTAACTTAAGATTTGAAGAATTAATAAAATGATTACTTGATAAAATAATGCAATGAATGGATCTTTCAGGTCAAAGAAACTGTCTTGGAATGAAATTTGCCATGATTGAAATAAAAACAGTTGTTGCATACACCCTGCGACATTTCAAGGTTACAACGACCGACACAGTTGAAGACATTAATTGGATGCCCTATGCTACGCTCACCCCAGCAAAGGATTTTTCTTTTAAGTTTACAAAGCGTGAAGTTAAATCTTAATTACTTTTATTTGTAAAATAAAACAATTCAATCATCAATCGGATAATAGTTTTAAGTTTTTAACGTTGCACATCAAACCGACACCTTGCCTTTATCTGATAATCACTGTTTGAATGAATCAAAATCATTGAATTCACAAATTAATTGCCAAAAAATAGAATCTCTATTGGGTTTTTTTAACACATGTAATTTATTCGAACATGAAGTCGATATAAAATCTACTACTACATAATGGACCAGCTAGATCTACAGTAAAAAATAAAAATTCTAAATGCGAATTAAATTTCTATCCAATGTTTACTATTATATTTAATTAGACTTATAAACTTTGTACACCTCAAAACCTATTGCTACTTTAGTAATCATATTTGGTATCCCCTACTTTGCCCCACTTCAACGTGCCCCACAGACACTTGCCCCACACAACGTGCCCCACTGTTCAGTAGCCCTACAGGTCATTTGCCCCACTAGATGTCTGCCCCACAAAACAATTGCCCTACTGTACTCAAGCCCCACTGGATATATGACAGACTGAATAACTCTGTGTTTGTTAAATTTACATTTTTGGACTTAAGAATTGCAAAATTATGCACCAGATATTGTTTTATAGGCTGTAAATGGCCACAATTTGAACTTATAACAAATTATCAGCATTAATACTGATTTATGAACTATAGAATTAACTTGACGCCTCGGATATTGAGTAAATTTAGACAAATAAACCTATTTGTTCCTTTGGTCAAATAAAGTGGGTTTAAGTGGGGCTAATTACAGTAGGGCAAAGATATTGTGGGGCAATCATTCGTTAGGGAAATTGTCCTGTGGGGCTAGGGGACTGTGGGGCACGTTGTATGGGGCAAGTGTCTATGGGGTAGGTTGAAGTGGGGCAAGATAGGTAGAATCATCATATTTGCCATGTTTTCATAAAAAGAACTACTTGATCTTGTCAAACGAAAAGGCTTGGAGGTTACTTTTTATGCATCATCTTTCTGTAGTTTATAAACCTCATTATCTATTCACTTCATTTTTTTGTACAAAATTAAAACACGCCTGAAGTGCCAAAATTCTCCAATCATGTTCAAATAATGCTATTTATTATTTATTCATATACTCAACAAATTGCATTTCACTTTTTTATAAATTTATGTAACAGCAACTTTCAGGCATTTTATAAAGCTCTGGAATACAATTAAGACTTCAGTTCTCGTTTGATAAAATTAAAAGAAAAGTCTTTTGCCGGCGTCAATGTGAGATAAGGCAGCATCGGAATATCTTCAATTTTGTCTGTCGTTGTAATTTTAAAATGTCGCAGGGTGTACGCGACAATCATTTTCATTTCAATCATGGCAAACTTCATTCCAAGACAGTTTCTCTGACCTAAAAAAAAGTTTTATATTAAAATGTATTAAAAGTAATCTTCAAAAGAATGTTTACCCCCACTGAATGCCAAGAAAGAGTAAGGATGTCGCTTAGCCATCTCTTCCGGTAGCCACCTATCCGGGTTAAATTTCTCCGGGTCTGGAAAATAACTTTCTTTTCTATGAAGGATATAAGGAATTACCGCAACGTTTGTCCCAGCCGGAATCAAAACTTGTGGTCTGAAAGGTTAATTGCCTTTAAATTTTTAACTTATTTTATATTTAATTAAAACTTACTTAGCACAATGGGAGACTCAATCTTTCTAAAATAGGCAAAAGCGGGGGGAAGCAACCTTAACGTTTCGAGAATGCATCTCTCAACATATTTCAAACTGCTGTTTACTGCGTCAAATGTTAATTCCGAGTTAAAAACCTCATCAATTTCTTTTCGGCATTTTTCTTGCACCTCTGGATATAGTGCCATGTAGAATAAAAAACAGTGAATGACCGAAGCTCCTGTTTCATGTCCCTGAAAACAAAATTAAATTACTTTTCTGTAGTAAAAAAAGTTTTGTTTCAACTTACTCCAAAAATGATTGTGTTAAATTCGTCAATTATCTGCCTCTCATCCACCCCAGCATCTAACAAGTCATCTAAAATACTCTGAATTTTCATTGGTTTTTCAGTTTCTGCGCGTGCCGCTCTTTTTTCTTGAATTCTCTATAAAAAATAAAGTCAATTAGCTTTAAATAATTACAATTTTTAATAATTTTTTAATTTTAAGCTTACTCTGCGTGCAAACTCGAACATTTCATCGACAGCTTTATCGTGTTTTTTAGATATCGGATGAAGCCACCAAATCGGTTTGATAAGCAACCAAGGATAGAGCATCCGCTTGATAAAGCTTTCTTTCCAACTGAATATTTAAAAAATTGCTATAATTCGGCGAGAAATAATTTTTAAAGAGTTAATTTACATTTGAAAGTTTTGATGGTAGTCTTCATACTCTTTGGCTTCATCGTCGTTATTTCCAGTTATCATTTCTAAAAATTAAAAATAAAAGGCAGTAAGCCTAGATATGTAGTTGTTTAAAAAATAATACTTACCACTGATCACTTTAATAAACAAAACGTTAATCAATCCGTTGATTTCATGTGCTCCTCCATCCTTAAACATTTCCTCCAATTCGTTTACAAACTTTTTACAGTGTTTATTCAACATTGGCAAGTAAGATTTAAGGGTTTGATATGACTGCGACTTGAGAAGGAATTTCCTCTCGGATTGCCAAAGCTCCCCCTTTGAGACCAACAACCCATTCACTACGAACGGCTTCATAAGGCCGTAAATCATCGGAGATTTTGTTAAATGTCCGGGTTCCGTGGATTTCAACATTTGTTGGGCTAAAGCTCCGCAGTTTAAAACTAAAATAGTTTCTCCGAGGGCGTCTCCAGTGAATACGTCTCCATAGGCTCGTCCCCATTCTTTTACTTTTTCTAAAGAAGCTTTAAACAAAAATTTTAACTCTGTGATTAAAATTTTAATTTAAAATGGGTTTTTACATTTCACAGGATATAAATGAGGAAGAGCTCCGACAAGTTTCAAAGGGATGAAGCTAGGAACATTTTTGAATACTTCGAGACCAGGCAAACCGTTCCATTTCGGGTTATAATTTTTCCCCTTCCTCTTCCCACGTTCAAAAATTTGTAATATGATTATAAAAAATACGATGAAAGTTAGTATTGAGCTCACAGAAGAGCTAAGCAAGCTTCCAGACTGAATTTCTTTGTTTTTTGTCTCCATTTTTATTGTAAAAACCAAATTGTTTTAATCATTGGAGTTGACACCTTAAAATTTAATAGTTTTATTAAATTCTCAAACAGCAAATGAAACAATGTTTTACATAATCTTTACTTGACTGGCTCTCTTTCGAATGTATGACAAAGTTCATATTCATAGCGAATTAATCAATGGGATGGTTAATTAAATAAGGTTTGCAAATAATTAGAGTGGAATATGAAATAAATTGCGAGTTATCATACACGTGGCTAACATTACTGATCTTTGTATAAAAAACCAGTGCATTTTTCTGTCCTACTTATTTGAAAGAACCAATTCAAAAATAAAATTGCAAAAGTTCAGTTTTTGCACTTATGAAGCAATCAGCATTTAATATGACATGGTTTTTTATCCAAGAAAGATAATGTGATGAAAGTAGGCAAAAAGATTTATGAATTGGTTTTTCATAAAAAGTGGTTTTTTGATTTGGCATTTATCTTTCTTTTCTTCGTCTGTAAAGTGGGGATCATGTGGATGCCAAGTGCATTTTTGGACAAAGGTCAACCGCAGCAGTCCGTCGTTAATTTAAGACAATGAACTCCATTAAATAACGTAGGTACCAAATCGGGTTTCTTATCTATAAAATAACTTTTTGTGTTAAATAACATCGCTTAATATAACATAAAATGCAGTTCCGTTGAGTTCCGTTAAGATCCAGCTAAACTTCAAATGGGAAAATAACTGGAAATTTATTTTTATTATGATTAATTCATTAGTTATTGTAAGTTATTTCAGCGTTCTGTACTCAAGTTCATAAATATATTACTGAAAATTAACGAATTTAAAGGTAACTTTCCAAGTTAGAAAAATATTGCGTAAACTAATTATAATTTGGCTTGACAAAATTCTATTGTCACTAGCAGATGTATCGGACAATTGATAAAATACACCACGGAAAGTATTTAAAGCCCGCTGTGAAGAGAAGATACGCAGATTTAAAGTAGCTGATCGTTAATAAAAGTTTCTTCTTAATTATTCTCCATCGACTATAAGCATTGAACTCTGGATAAATAAATAAATTTGTTGTGAGATGAAGAACGTTTTTATCTACGTGTTTGCACTTCTTGTGCTTACGTTTGGTAATTTTTTGCAATTTTTCTTTATTCTTTAGATATTTCTTGCTATCGTAATTTTTTACACATTATTTTATTTTCTTTCAGGTTTTTATATGAATTCTGTAGACGGACAAAGCGATGCAATAACTTTTTGTGTTGAGAAATGTCACGGAGACAGAGTCCAACGTTCTGGATGCTTCCTCAAGTCCGACCTCAGAACCGATGAAGTCTATGCCCACTGTGTGAACGGTTGCATGAGCGGATGCGTTGCAAAATATCCTTCGGATTAAAAACTTTTAAATTTGCTTCCAATTATAACTTCATTTTTCAAGGAGTTTGTTGTTTTCACTTGTAACGATTAAATCGTGGATATAATAAAAGAGTAAATTACAGGTGTAAAATCATTTCGTCATTGTAAACTTTAAAGAAATAAATTT
>JAANSO010003770.1:0-10926 GCA_036507315.1 Lepidocyrtus fimetarius | reverse complement strand
ATAATGGGAATTTAAAAAATATAAAAATATTGTAATTAAAATGTGGGAAAACAATAATTATTTTTTGCGAGGGTTCCCCCAAGTTATCATGTTTACGCACAGAACGGTAGTGAAAAATGATGCTAAATAGGACATCCCTTAACATAGACGCAGAATAGAAAGAGGAAAGAAATATTATTGCGAGGAAGAAGAAGGGAAAAGGATGAAAGTAAAACATGAATTTATCAAGATGAACTACTTCTATCCTATTTTCCTTGCCATCATTCTTTAAATTTTCATTTTCATTTCGTGACGGCGGCTACGATGGTGGCAAAAAACCTCACATTCACTTTCATTTTTACATTTTCATGGCATGCGCTAAAATATTGTTATTTCGGTGATGCAGCAAGTTGCATTTTATTGATGACATCCCGCCACTACCACTACTTTTTGCCAAGTGCAATACCTGTCGAGTCAGTCCTAACCATAAACTTTGCAATTTAACTGTTTTATAACCAATTTTACGAGTAATTGGCTTTTAGTATACCGAGTACTATTGCCTAGCTAACAAATCTTTCATCTGAAATGAAACGTTTTAGTTTGAATTCATTTGTGCAAATGGCTACCGTTGGTATATTATGAGTTTTGTTGAATGACATGAACATTTGCCAAATCTGGCAGCAAAGAGTTATTTATTTGATGGAAAGACTTTTACATTATTAAATGAACAAGGCTCATGATCATTCATCATCATAACTTTTCCTTTCATGATTTCGTATTTCCCCATATTCCTTTGTTAGAGATTCGAGGCAGTTATCATAAAAATAAAAGAAGGATGCCAGCTTGTTAATAAGCTTGGTTTTCATTGTTTCAACAATATTGTCAAAAAGTTGTCACAGGCCAGCATAAAAATGAAAGTGGTTGATTAAGAGGAGAAGGAGAGAACAAAAAATTTAATACTTGCAACTTCCGAAATTCCGAATCTTTTGTAATATAAATGCGTTCAATTACCAAACTTATTGCAAAAATGATTCAATCAATCGATCTGTTATTAGGTGTACCAATTTAGCATTTATTGTCATTGTTTAGTAACTCGCCAATTATTACATTCCAATTAAATCTCCAAATTGGTAAAGTCGTATAAAACTTTTTTTAACTATGAAAAATTTTGAGATACAATTTGAACAACAATTTCAAATCAAACAGAATCACAGTCAAAAATAATACAAAACATAAGTTAAATCTGAAGTATTCAAATTTCATTGTTAATTTTGTACACTTCTGTTTTTTAGTGGGATTCACCACCATCCATAACCACCCCATCCCCCCCAACCACCCCATCCCCCGTAGCCATAACCCCATGGTCCCCACCCCCAGGGGCCACCTCCCCAATATCCTGGACCACCCCATCCAAATCCAAAGGAATTGGCAGTGTCCAAATCTCCGGAAGCTTTTCCATCACCCCCCTTCACTTGTGGAGCAATTCCAGCAGCCCTCTCTGCATTTAACCGTCTGAGGTCTGCTGCAAAAGCTACAGCCAAACAAAGGCAGAGTACAACGATTGCCTGGCACAAAAACATAAACTTTAAAATTTAAAACTTTTCGCAAAATTTTGAACAAACTTTCAATTTTTTATCCGCTTACCAAAGCCCGAGCCATTTTAGGGTTTTTAATATTGTTGAAAAAATTATAAAGCTGACGAATTGACAATTGCCAACCCAAACTTTTTGTTTTGAGTCTAATGCAAGAAGTTAACTGTCCAGACCTCAAAACTTGGCACACCTTTTATATCAAAAAATTGTAAAGCTCGTGCCTTTGATTTAAACTAACGTTTAACGTACTTTATCCACAAAATCATCATTAACATATTTTTTGTATTATCTAAATCTATTGTTTCATACTTAACACTAGGTACGAACTACAGAAATAGCCCCTCATTATAACTAAAATAACTAAAATCTACTATAAAGTTTACTACGTACAGTTAATTATCATTAAATTAGAATGAACTCATTTTAGCACATTTTTTGCATGACATCTCCTCAATTTCGTAATGTCCAGTGTTTTTTTCAAAATCACATACATTTGTTACATGAAACTGTCCTTGTCGCTCGGCTGAATCAAAGACATTGACAACAAAGCATCAAATCAGTTCATTAAATGGTCGCAATTTCAAAAAATTCATCAAAGTCATCAGAATACAATTTCAAAGAGTTTGAGCATGAAATAAGGTTGGTTTGCTGATGGTTGACACTTTGTTTTGGAGCTTATACTTTACCTTCAAACCCAGATTTTTAAATTCTACTTACAGTGAAAATGAAAGCCTCAAAATTTTAAATAGCGATCACGAAAGCCTACTCTTAATTAATAGGATTATAGATAGTATAAAATGTAGTAATATTTTTTCAACTGTTTGGTTTTTAGGCGTGTTATTTTGTAACATTGCCAAACTAAACATGATAAAGTAGAATTGAAGTTTCTCGAAAAATACTATTAAAAATAAGTGTCAAAATTTCCGGTTTATGACTCTTCTCTTGCAATTTACTAACTGCAAGCCTCATGACAGATTTGCATGTTTTGGTTGCATCCATGCCATAATACATACCTCTATAATATGTATAACCAAGGTTAAAGTCACTACGCAAGAGTAGTGTAGTCCTTAAATGACCCTCACTGCTTTTAACAAGCTATTTGAAAGCTTACATAAAACTACACAAAGTTATATAACTAATAATTATTTAAATCAGTCATTATAAACGCTATCTAAAATCTAAGAATGTATTTTAAGGTCCTGTCATTTTTTGCGTTTTGATAAGGGATTTAAAAATTTGGCAATCCAACCCAAACAAAAATGCCCTTGACAAATCCAAGGGTCACATTATTGTTCATTTAATTCATCAACTGCATTACGCAATTGCAGAGGTTCATAGCTCTCTAAAGATCTCATTGTCTATGGCTTCATATTTTTAAAAACATATATTTCCATTCAAATCCAAGGGTCACATTATTATTCATTTAAGTCATCAACTGCATTACGCAATTGCAGAGGTTCATAGCTCTCTAAAGATCTCATTGTCTATGGCTTCATATTTTTTAAAACATGTTTCCATCTTTCCTGTCTACCTTTTGAGCACATAAAAATTAAGTGTTCCGTGCTTTCATATGCCAAGATCTTTCTATTTTCCTTAATTTCCTAAAAATTCATTTCTAAAATAAAAACATTCCAAACATCTTGGAACAAAGAGATTCCAAACCAGCTTGATCAGCCAGTTGTCTTGGCTTCTATTCAGAGATGAACAAAGTAGAAAGATGAGATGGGACTGAATGACTGAATGTGAAAAAGCGCTAAATTCATGGATGGCCGTAGGTTTTTCTGGATGTTGTAGTGGATTACATCATGCTCACATGCGTAAATGCACTGCACATGGCAATGGAATTGACTGGAACGGAAAGAAAATCACCTGATATGGATAAATACCTCCACATTTAAATGCACCTTTAACTTTTTAATCAGTTAATTTTATAATTAAAAATAGTCACAGTTAAACTCATCCTATGTTGAACTGCATTTAAAACAAGTACCGGTTCCGTGTTGATGGCAATTAGTTTACCTTAATAAATTCATGGATTGCCGTAGGTTTTTCTGGATGTTGTAGTAAACAGGATTACATCATGCTCACATACGTAAATGCACTGCACATGGCAATGGAATTGACTGGAAAGGAAAGAAAATCACCTGATTTGGATAAATACCTCTCCTCCACATTTAAATGCACCTTTAACTTTTTAATTAGTTAATTTTATAATTAAAAATAGTCACAGTTAAACTCATCCTAAGTTGAACTGCATTTAAAACAAGTACCGGTTCCGTGTAGATGGCAATTAGTTTACCTTAAAATGTTCAGTTAAGGACGCTTTATATAGCAGAGGACTTTGAGTGAAATCTGCATTTAAATCAGAATGATTATAACGCGCAACTACATCCGAAGCCGAGGAACAAGTGGGGCCGGGATTTTAAGATTTCTTCATTCCTCATCCCCAGCCTTAGCACCTCAGTCAGCCCTTCGCAGTCATTTAAGGTCTCCCTTTGTGCTTATCAGGAAGGAATTATTTAATCCGCGTGCAAGAGCGTTATCATCACATTGGTCAAGTTACTCGTTAAGTAATCACACCAGTGGAGGATTTAGCAACAGGATTGTTACAAGAGGATATTGTGCTAAAAGGAATAATAATGACGATGACAATGACAACAATCCGAAGAAGGATGACCTTGAAGAGATTAAAGAAGAGAAGGAAGTTGTGAAGCAAATTGCTCCTTCCAATGCGCCACTTCTCCTTCCAAGCACAACACAGGTTCCAGAGGAGTGGCCTGTACTTCCGTTAGTCGCTGTCAGTCGGAATCCAGTTTTTCCCCGGTTTATTAAAATAATTGAGTTATCCGATCCTAATTTAATGAGCATTATTAGGAGAAAAGTTAAATTGGGGCATCCGTACATTGGAGTATTTTTAAAAAGGGATGAAAAGTAAGCACAAAAAAATTTAAGTAGGAAAGTTTTTTTAAAGACATTGTTTAATTCTTCATTATTTTTTATTTTCAGCCACGAGAAAGAAGTAATTCATAGCCTGCAAGATATTTACAATGTAGGAACGTTTTGCAGTATAGTTGAGCTTCAAGATTTGGGGGATAAACTGAGAATGATTGTGATGGCTCATCGGAGGGTACGCGTGATTGGTCAAGTTGTAGTAGATGAGAAAGAAATAATTCAGCCAGAACCGGAAATTATAGTAGAAGGCCAATTAAATGATAAAAGAAATCGAAGGAGGAATAGGAGAAACAACAATAATAAAACAAAGGAAGAATCAGAAGAGGTAGTTGCAAGTGAAACCGAAGTATCTTCAACATCAGCAGATCAAACACAATCAGCACCTGCAACAACAACCGATCCTGTGGAAGCACAGGAACCAACGTTTGAACCAGTGCCTGTTTTAATTGTTGAAACGGAAAATGTTAAACCTCTCAAGTATGCAATGACAACAGAAGTTAAAGTAAGTTGGATTTTGGATAGTTTTGTTGATGGGTAAAGTAACATATTTTCATATACGTTTTAATATTTTGTGGTGACTATTAGGCCCTGGTGCAAGATAATTGTTCGGACTGTTAGAGACATAATGCAACTAAACCCATTGTACCGAGAATCTGTTCAAGCCGTCATGTTACATGGAGATCGAGTCATTGAAGACCCCGTGTATCTCTGTGATTTAGGTGCCGCCATCACTGCCTCTGAGAGTACTGAATTTCAAACAGTTTTGGAGGAAATGAACGTGAGTTGCAAAACTTGGTTTTAAAGCTATATGGAAATCAAACAAACTAAGCTTTTTAATATTGTCCGATAGATTACCAAAAGAATGATGACGACATTAGCAATGTTGAAGAAAGAATTGGAACTGAACCGGCTGCAGCAGAAAATTGGAAGAGAAGTAGAAGAAAAAGTAAAACAGCAACATCGAAATGTACATGCTTCATGAACAACTAAAAGCAATCAAACGTGAACTTGGAATTGAAAAGGATGATAAGGAGGCGATAGAAGAAAAATATCGTGCAAGACTGAAGGTAGCAGAATGGTCAAAATCATTTTTAAAAATATGGGTAGTTTTTTAAAATAACATTATAATACTTTAACAGGATAGAAATGTGCCTCAAGCAGTAATGGATGTAATCGAAGAAGAAATCAACAAACTTAGATCTTTAGATAGCCACGCATCTGAATTCAAGTAGGAAATAATTTACTTTACTTGTAGTTTTGGGGTTGTCATTATGTAGGTTTATTTCAGTCTTAATTATATACTTTAAATTTAAATCTTCAACAGCGTTACACGGAATTTATATTGATTGGTTAACAATTCTACCGTGGGGCAGCACAAGTGAAGAGACGTTGGACTTGGGAAAGGCGAGGCAAGTTTTGGACGAAGATCATTACGGAATGGAAGATGTTAAGAAAAGGATTCTTGAATTTATTGCTGTTAGCGTGCTTCGAGGTTCCACTCAAGGAAAGATTCTGTGTTTTCATGGTCCACCAGGGGTCGGGAAGACCAGTATTGCAAGATCTATCGCTCGTGCTTTAAATAGAGAGGTATATAAAGGAAGGCTTTGTAAACCTGTCATGAGATAAACTAAAATTGCACAATACATTATCAATTGTTTCGTTTACTAGTATTTTAGATTTAGTGTTGGGGGTATGACAGACGTGGCAGAAATCAAGGGACATCGACGAACATATATCGGTGCAATGCCCGGAAAATTGATTCAATGCTTAAAGAAAGTAAAGACAGAAAATCCATTGGTTTTAATTGACGAAGTTGACAAAATGGGTAGACACAGTTATATGGGAGATCCAACTTCAGCCCTTTTAGAATTGCTGGATCCAGAACAAAATGTTCATTTCTTGGATCACTACCTAGATGTTCCCGTGGACTTATCCAAGGTGTTATTTATTTGCACCGCTAACGTTACTGATACCATTCCAGAACCTTTAAAAGATCGAATGGAAATGATAGATGTTTCGGGATATGTATTAGAAGAAAAACTTGCAATTGCGGAAAAATATTTGATGCCGCAGCTAATGAAAAGTTCGGGATTAAAAGACGACCAAGTCACTATAAGTCGTGATGGACTAACTACATTAATACATTCATACTGTAGAGAGAGTGGAGTACGAAATCTACAGAAACACATTGAAAAGGTTTGTCTTGCATTACAGTTTACTTTATTTTTATTATTTTACCATTTTAATATTATCTCCTCATTTGATGCATACAGGTTTTGAGAAAAGCAGCCTTCCAGATTGTTCGAGATAACATTGAGAAAGTAGAAGTTACCACAGAAAATATTGAAACTTTTGTTGGAAAGCCTGTATTTACTCATGACAGATTATATTTGGACACTCCTCCAGGTGTTGTAATGGGTTTGGCATGGACAGCTATGGGTATGTCTTGTGATTTCAATTTCATATTATGCTTTTTAGTAATAGCATAATAACAAAATATTGTGTAATTATTCTTGATAACTTTAATTAGGTGGGTCAACTCTATTCATTGAAACAAGCCTCCGCAGACCTTTGAAGCACGATGGAAAGCAACCTCAACTTGGCAGTTTGGAAGCTACTGGAAAGCTAGGCGAAGTTATGAAGGAGTCTACTCAGATAGCTTACACATTTGCCAAAACTTTCCTGCAGGAGAAGGATCCACTGAACCCATTTCTTTTAGATTCTCATGTTCATTTACACGTTCCGGAAGGTGCAACGCCCAAAGACGGGCCTAAGCGCAGGATGTACAATTGTCACAGCTTTGATGTCGTTAGCTAAAGGAAAGCCTATCCGACAAAATACTGCAATGACTGGAGAAATTTCTCTAACAGGAAAGATTTTGCCGGTAGGGGGAATTAAAGAGAAAATAAGAGCAGCGAAACGGTCGGGAGTGACTTGTGTAATTCTACCATTTGAGAACAAAAAAGATTTTGATGATCTACCCGTATTTATAAGGGATGGGTTAGAAGTACATTTTGTTAATCATTATAGTGAAGTATATGATATAGTTTTTCAAAGCTAGAACTATTGCGGAATAGGAAGATTTAACCAATGACCTAATTAAGATTAGCATAAACCAATGTACTAATTTAAATGCAGTGTAGTTTCTTTCCAGTATGAGTCGATATTGTAAAAATGGAGTCAAAACTTTAACAAAATGTAAATAAATCATATTATTACTATTTTGCAGTTTTACAATGGTACAACATGAAATTATTAAGACTTTATTATTGTTCATACTTAAATTATGTATACAAATTAAAAGTTTTGCGAAAGAATTGATTTTTCATTATTCATACAGTAGTTATAATATGTTAAAAACTCAATTATTATTGTATAATCATTCATTTTAATTTAAAATAGGTTTGGGAAGAATTGCTCCCCAGTTTAGCCGTTCCATAAACTGCTTAGCTGTTTTGAGAGTTATTTTAACCTTGGGAAGTGGGTTTGTTTTAAAATACGCCTCCATAGATTGTAATTCCGATGTCCTGGCCCCTAAGGTAGCTGATTCAAGTTGCTTCATATCCTCAAGAAAGTTATAGTCACCACTAAATCCCCACATCTCGATAGACTTTAAATTCTGTAGGTTGATACTCGTACTACGGGGAAACACCGTTGAGTAGCAGCCAGCATTCATGAACACAATCTCGAGGTGCAGCAGGGTCTGAGCGAAAGCAGAGATCAAGCCATACAAGTCATTTGAATCAATCTGGAATTCCTGTCCCGGCATAATGCGAAGATGAAGTGACTTGAGCTTCAGTCTGTCGACTTTCTGTTTTAACCCTTCAGAAATACATTTTTGTAGGGGAATTGAGAGAACCAACTGTGTTATAGTCGGAGTGGGTATCTTTTAGTCACCACTAAATCCCCACATCTCGATAGACTTTAAATTCTGTAGGTTGATACTCGTACTACGGGGAAACACCGTTGAGTAGCAGCCAGCATTCATGAAAACAATCTCGAGGTGCTGCAGGGTCTGAGCGAAAGCCGAGATCAAGCCGTACAAGTCATTTGAATCAATCTGGAACTCCTGTCCCGGCATAACGCGAAGATGAAGTGACTTGAGCTTCAGTCTGTCGACTTTCTGTTTTAACCCTTCAGAAATACATTTTTGTAGGGGAATTGAGAGAACCAACTGTGTTATAGTCGGAGTGGGTATCTTTGGAACGGGTTCAACCAACAGAATCCTTGCCAACAACCACAGTTCCATTTTAGTAGAGAACAAAGTCTCACTCGATGCTGAAACTGAAGTTAATTTCGGACAGTGGTCTAAGATCCTGATAGCAATTGCATTTCCTCCAGAGGTAACACCTGGTATTTCTTCCATAACATTCTTCTCATTCATTTTGTCTTGAATAAACTCATCGATGGACACGGATAGCTCTATATTGGGGTCATACTTTTCTCTGTCATAATACACATGAAAGCTGACAAGCTTGTCCAGTTTTGGGAACTGACGTGGGCCAATGATTTGTCCTCGAACATTTAGAATCAGAGAGTACTCCATGATCAATTTTGTTACATTTGTGCAGAGTCTTAAAACATCAATGACTTGATAGGTCGATCCAAGTTTATGGTTTGATTGATACTCAACTTTCCGCTTCTTCCTGTACCTCGGCCTTTGTGGGTCTGGAGTGTAGTACTCCCATTTCCAAGTGTTAATATCCCAATTGGCAAACGTGATTGTGTGAATAGAAGTCCAAAAAGGTTTGATGTAATTGTTTTCAATGTATCCCCTGTGACTCATTAACCTTTGAATGGTGACTCCATGAAATGTCCAATCGTGAACGGTGAAGGGTAGCTTTCTCCTTGTAGTCGCTGTTGCTGCCCCAAATCTTCGAATGCCTTTCAGATCTCGTAACACCACTTGAGTTCTGAGATTCCAAATGGGCCTGCTTGCTTGAAAGAAGTACCGATTCAGGATTCGAAAGTTTTTGAGACCTTCAAAACTTAAGTACTTGAACATGATTTTCAGGACCTCGGGAGGAAATCGGGCTTGTAATTCTGCATTTTCCTTATCTTCCTCCTCATTCTGATCATCTCTTTCAAGGGGAACATCCAATTCACCGGCGACTTGAGCCTTATTAGACATTTTTGCTTATCTTTAATCAGTTTCACTGTTTTGTTAAAATTGGTTTTGTGAAGGGTATTGTAAACTACAAATTTAATTGTCAATCACTCATGAAATCAATCTAGAAATTAGATTGCAGTGGGTAGATGATTCCAATGGTTGCCAGCATTAAAAAATTCCAAAGTTTGGCCATAAAAATTAAAATTGTGCATAAACAAAAATGTTACCTTGGGTAGGTATTTAACTTTTGGGGTAATATGAGACATGACTAGAAATAAAATAATCATCTCATAACATAGAATTATTCTGGCATTTTTTCTATTGGATTACTGTCCAGTGGAGTGTCAATGTCTTATGTGATGATGATAATGATGATTTGGAATCAAATTCTGCCAAATTAACATTTTCTTTCTGGTTTCTTACGTAAATTCAGGTCCAACGACATTTATAAAGGGGATGAAAAGTTGAATTTCATCAAGAGCAATTACATCTTTTAATGGTCCTCTTTCTTTTTGATTAATTCAATAAAAATTCTTCAACTGATATTGATTTTTCTACGATATTTTATTCCAGAATCCAGACTTTGCTTAGCAAAACAACAGAATTTTTTAAACGAATGCAATCTCTCTCTATCATCATCGCCACAAAAGAAAACTGGTTTCATCTTATTTTCTAAAACTCTAATAAAAATGCTCCTCGTGCAAAATCTTTTCAAAAGATCTTCCTTACTAAATTTTAGCAGCAGCAGTTATAAAACAAAGGTTTTGTTGTTGTATTCGTCATTTTCCATTAGCCTTCTCTGTTTTGTATACATTTTGAGATTATTGCCATATTCCAGAAAAAAGAGAGTTTACTGGCCCTTCTTTTTAAAGATTCACAGGTTAATCCTTTTTGATTTCATCACCTGGAGCACCTCCGTAATCAACATTTTGCATTTGACCGGATTCAAGGTGAGTGAGCTTCACATACAAATCCTATTTACTAACTCTTTTCATACAGATTTAAAGAATGAACTCATCTACCTACAGAAAGGAAAGGATTTATAGAAACATTCCGGATTTTTTCATTAAGGCCTATTCTTGGCCATCATCATAAGTTTTTCATTGATTACTATTTTAAGATTAGAATTTTGATAAATAATGAATAGTAATTTTGCAATGATGAATTTAGTCTGTGAAGACGCAGATTTTCATTTGATCATGTTTATATGTATTTACTGTTAAAAAGATTTGTAATTTTGAGATTTTGAACAATGATTATTTATGCCTGCAATTTCTACGATTATGAGTTACA
>JAANSO010003769.1:0-10930 GCA_036507315.1 Lepidocyrtus fimetarius | reverse complement strand
TCGTAGACAAAGAATATGCAAATAATTTTGCAAATGTGCAAACGGTTTTTGCAAAAAATTGCATATTACAATAAATAAGTAGTATAAATATAGTATTAAGGTAAAAGTATTAAAAAGTAACAATTTGTATGAAAAATTATTTTTGCAAGCTTCGAGCAAGTGTCTAAGCAGGCTTGCTGCCTTTTATTATTTTCCTCGTGCCTTCCACATATCCCTTGTAAACGTGAGCGATAAAGAGGCATAGATTCTCCACAAATCTTGAGTAGGGGTTTGTGGAGAGTTAAGTAAGCACCCAGTTTTTTTTCCTTCCGTTCAAGAGAGAACGAGGGTGAGGAGTGAGTGAGGACGTGATATATTTCATGGGAGATAATAAAGTATTCGGTTGAGCGTTGAGAGATTGTAACAACGTCCTTGAGTCCCGCATTCATTCCCTCTTCTTCATGTTGTTGACTGAGACAAGTGAGAAATGAAGAATCGAAAAGAAAGAGATGTATTTTGAGATCTTTTTTTCTCGCACCGATTGTAAAAGCGAAAAGTAGGATTCGGGAAAGGCTCAGTTTTAGATCTCTTCCGAATCCACCACAAAGACAAGAGAAAACAGAAAAATAATATATTGCTTTCACCTTGTTCATTCCGTCAACTTATCGCAAAGTTATTTCCTATATTTTCCACAATATTTGCTTCACTGCGGAATTCAATAGAAGTTTTTAAACATTCTAGCATGCGGATGTTATATCTAGAGAATACTGCAATTCGGATGAAAGTTTGTGGCGGCAAGTGCGAGTAAAGACTGGAGAACATATATTATGAGGTTTGGACAACAACAATGTTATCGTTGTTAAAGAAAGAAAACAAAAAATGACCTAGATCTTTTCTATATGTCAAAATAATAAAATTGAAAAACAGTTTTCTTTTAATTAAATTAAAGTTTTGAGTGTTTGCTTTGATTGATTTTTCAAACCAAAATCAATTTACTTTCATTCTATCTGTTCCAGTTATGATATTTCGATAAATCACATTAAAAATATATTTCAATAAGAACACTTTTTGCTACTGTTTAGAATTAGAAACAGTTTGAAATCCATCAGATCAACGTTAATCTTCCATGAAATAATGCGAATATTATGTAATTTCCTCCCCCAAACTCAATTTGGAATGAAACGATATTTTTCTTCCCTTAGAGTTATTTTTCTTTTAAATGTTGTAAACTGACATTACAGGAAGAGGGTAGCAAAAGTGAAGTCTATTAAAATGGTTTTAAGTATGTATACCTAATCGCACATAATATGTAGTAGTGTTGCTAGTAGAAAGTCAATTTTTTCAACTTATTCTGTCGTCATTCACGTAGCTGGAGGTCAGGAAATGAGATTTCAAGAGATGATAAAAACTAGACACAGTTTTTGCTACCCATCCAAAAGATATTAACCAGAGAGTGTTTCTGCTGTCTCTCTCACTGTTCCATAGTGCAAAGGCAATCCCTCATTTCAAGACAAGACTTTATGGCTTTCACCAAAGCTTTCTCTTTATAAAATCCAATTGCTATGTGATTTTTCATTTTTATGAAAGAATGAAGACGGAACAGATGTGCATTTCTTTTCCTAATAATCTGAATTTTAGTCAGCAGCTCTCAGCAGCCAACCGCTACCAGTCGTAGGAGAAGCAACCCACGAATTTTACAGTGACAGGTTCCAAAAGGAGGACGCAACTTTTTCGGAAAGTTTATAGCTTTATATGACATAAGGTAGGTTTTTTTTACTGCAGAAGAGTTAAGAATTATGAGGGGGCTGCTGAAGAAAGAGTAATGGAAAGATGAGCAGGAGTGGAAGGAATTTTTAATATTTAATTCCTTCCAAATGATAAAATTACGTGATGTTCAAACCCTGTCTGTATAAACCTAAGCTCGTGGATAGCGCATCAAAACTAAAAGCCTAAGAAGGACTACTCCTTCATGAATTTTTAGCCTTTTCAGTAAATGTCCTCAGAAAAAGTTAATAACTTGAGTGGGTTGCTTGGTCTCGTCTTTTCGAACAAGTTTTTTCCAATCTCTTTTTTCTGCATTATTGAAGAAACGCACGATGTCAATTTGCTTTGACTTTGAGAGCATATTGAGACGGGGGATTTAAAAATAAGCCGTTCATAAATAAAATGCTGATGTGAATCTTTTGTTTATTGAAAAACTATATCGGGCATTATGTCTGCAAATTGAAAATAAGTACTTAGCTTTTACTATTTTTAAAAAATTAATCTCTAATTGTCATAAGTACGCTGCTTTGAAAGTCCATTATGAATATTATAAGAAACGTGTTTCAAATCAAGAAATAAAAGAAATAAATAATGTTTTTGATGTGTGAAAAGCTAATGAGCAATATTTAAGACTAAGTACTATTCACTAATGGTTTATTAAATAATGAAGGCGCAAAAACATTAAAAAGCTAAATTATATGGATGAATTTTTGGCTAATCTGATTTTTTCCCTTTCTCCTTTGCTCGCATCTTAGACTTTTCCTTTAAATGAGTGGAGGGAGACAGTAGGAAAAAATTAGAAAATTTAAAAGAACAGGAAAAGCTACTTAAGTTTGTTATTTTGAAGCATTAAAGAAATAACAATCGTTGTTCTCTCAGCAGCTCATCACGTAATATTAGCACTGGAGAGTGTAAAAGGAAAGTCTCGCTTCAACGAGGGACAAAACCTACACAAAAAGCCATTCTTCTTGCAATCCTTCCTTAAAATATAAGAATTGCCCTGTTTCAATTCCAGAGGCTAGATTTAGGAAATAAAAAGGGTTGTTATGTTGAGATGGGAAATGAAAAGGAAGGAATGAGAAGAAAAGTAGATGATATTAAAGAGAGAAAGTGTTCAAAAGGAAAAGGAGAAAGACAAGATGGTTATTATACGACTGTTTTTATTTGTCTTGCCTTCAATACACAACCTTCACCGCTGCGTTTCACTATACTAGAATGGATTTTTGAAGTTGTGTTTCTCCGACTCTTACTTGACAATACAACGTCTTCTCCATTCATTTATGTTTCCATCTGAAGTTTATTGTGAAATGGCTCTTTTTAAAATCCTTCAAAGTTTATTTATGTTCGCAATTCTCCAAAAATCATCACTTTCATCTGCTAAATTCTATTTTGTACTTTTCTAAAGTTTGACATCCTGTATTTGTAAAAAATGAAAGACAGAAATATCATTAGTCATCACTCATTCCTTTTTTTGTTATTGTTGGAAATGTCAGGTTTTTGTTTTTATCTTTTGCAAAAAGTTAGGGAAGGGAATATGATGTGTGTCATTAAGAAGATTTTTATGGGGAGTCTACCTTATAATTGACAGTTTTGTTGCTGTTTTTGCAACTATGTTTCTAGTGCTTTTCCCCCAAACGTGTGAGAGTGCGGTGATGGTGGCGACGAATTGATGAAATGTTCTGATAAAATTTGCTACATGTCCCCATCATATCTCTTCCTCGTTTTCATAACTTTTCCACAACTAATTCAACAAAAAACAACTTCATTTTGTACAAAATTTAGTTGTGTTTGGAAAATGAGAAGAAAAACATAATATTTCTTTATTTGCACAGAAAAAAAAGAAAGACATAAGAAAAGGAACGTAGGAGTAGGTAATTTGATGTTGATGCGGGCACTCTCCCAGTAAGTGTAGGAAAGGTATATTTACCTTGATGATTATCTCTTCATGTGACTGTTACCCTGCCTCCTTCTCAAATAAACCTAAGAAAAACAAACTCATCAGAAAAAGCAATAAAATGAAAGAGGTTCGGTCGTTGTCGTTGGCTCTTGGCCCGAAGAAAAAGAAAATGTGTAGATAAAATTAACGTTGCATTGTACAAAGTTTTTTTCTTTATTTGCTCTAACTGCCATTTCCTCGAGAAACATGACAGAATTAATGCAGTGAGATTTTGATTAACTAGTTCACTCATTTAATTTAGGATTAATATCATTCTGACGAGTTTTTATTGCAGAGTAAAAGCAAAGTTTGATTTGTAGGTAGTTTTTCAAAATAGTTGAAACTTTATAGCTATAGTGCAACAATTAACTAAACCACAATATTTTAAGATATGCCTGATGATTCTATTTATAATCGATATGTTTAAAATTGTTAACAATATATGGTCACACAAAACATCGTGCTCCATAAACTTCTTGATTTTTAGTTGTAAAAGCATAAAATAAGCAAAAGCGCAAAATATAATGAAATTTTTTTATTGCAAAATCCTTCTGGATGCTTTTTTAAAATATAGCAAAACCGTGCTACTTTCTTCTTTAATTTGTTTGCTGTCTTGAGACGTTACCTACCTCAACAAAGAGTATGATAATAAAGACGACAGTTTTGTTCTTGAATGCCATCACGTTTTGTCATTACCAAAAATCGCTTGTCTTTCACTCATTTTTTGTTGTTTATTGCAAAAAAGCACTATCACAAGCAAACTGCTAACAATGAAAAAGACAAAAACGAGTATCAAAAACTTTTCTAGACTTTCTCCACATTACTTTGTTAAATTGGAAAGAAAAGATGAAAAAGTGGAGTATGGAACTAGAACTCATTAGCTTTTACATCATCATCTTTTCGTATCGCATAAGAATAATTGCAAGAGTCTATAGCTCATCTTGTGTTTTGAGTCCATACAAGTAGTGCAATTACAGAAAGTAATTCCCTCATACCTATCAGACCAACCACATTTCTTTCATCTTAATTTTTCCTGTATCATCATCACTGTCATCATCCACTACAGAAATGTTGGTTGCTCATTTTTCAAGTGCCTACTTTATAATCTACAATTTATTTTAGCGGGAATAAGAAATGTTTTCATTCTTTAAGAATTCTTGAAGAAAAAACAAAAATAGGAAGTAGCAGAGCATATGAGCATGGTTTACGAGAACATTTATAACGACTTGCTGTAATTTTTCCGCAATTTTTTTCTAACCACTTCTACAGAATAGAAGCAACAATCTTGCTTTAGGAGTACAAAATTGTTTCTCAAGTATATCTGAAACCTTCTCGGTATATATTCATTGTCAGTTTTTTTCTTACATAAAACATCTTGTTCCTTGAGTCATTCAGAATTTCAAAAACATGGCTGCAAAATGTATCTATGCACCCTTTTTACAAGTACTATGGTTGAACCACATATTCTAGCAAACTTTCTCCTATTTTGGCTATTCAAGTATCTTCAAGTCTCCAATTCCATCTTGTAAAAATTGCAGAGTACTGGCATAGCTCACTCACAATTAAATTGTAGAATGTAGTTGTTTTCTTGCAGTAATAGCAGACTAAATGTATTTTTAATATTTTGTTCATTTTGCACAAAGTGAGAGAAAAAAGGGAGAAAGTATCTTTGCAAAAGTCAGCAATTCACTTAGCTCATTGTGTGTAAAAATGTAGGAAGGAAAGTTAGTTTTCTCTAAAGAGGCAGTAAAAGTTGACTGCCTGCTTCCGCTATAAACAAAACTATATTTCTCTGTCATAAATGTACGTTCTTTTAGAGATACATAGTCCCAGGTTTTACTTTGTAGTTGCAACAAAGCAAAAAAGTGAACCATACTTAGGTATACCCTCATGTACATTTTCCACCTATTTAAAAAAGCTGCATTTTTCCAGAATATTCCTAGAGTAAACTTGAAAAATGTAGAAATCGGCTCATCTTTAGCAAAAGACTAAAATTTTACGTACTTCCATTCTATGCTCTTGGCTTTTTACTTAAGCGATTGTTCCATCCTAACTTAACGGAAGCATACTGTATAATAATAATTAAGTGACTTGAAAAAAGTCTCTAAGGAAGATGGTCAAATACACCTGGACTAGAAAATCTTATAGTACACTAAAATAGGTAGGTTGCAAAAACGAAGGAAGTGAATGTATTTAGAAGAGCTAAGTAAATGTTACAGAAAAATAAGTCTGAACAGGTAACAAAGCTTCTTTAAAAGTAAATAAATTGCGCACATGAAAAACTTTTTGGAGTTTGTAGAGAGAGAATGAACTGTATTACAGTTTCTGTTTTCAGTCTCGGCTTACCTGCCACATAAAAGGAAAGAATGAAGCGAATTCTGTAAAGGTAAGCAGAAGTTAAAAGAAAGTTGCTTTCCTTTACAAGGAGATGCTTAATTTTACAGCGTTTTTCAACAAATGTGACGTTTTTATTGAACATTGCAACTTTTATGCTACTTACTTATAGCATGCACCTCATTCCGTCTTTTCTTTTTTTGCTGAAAATTAAGATTTTATATACAAGCTAATACAAGATTGAACAACTACGTAAAGATTAAAGACTGAATACGGCACAAGCTTTCACCATCAGAGCTTGTATTGATCCTATTATTATTACTATTTATCTTGACGTTCAGATTCAGCAAAAATACAAATCAAAAAATATTTAAAAATTGAATTCGTTATTGGGCTATTATATTCGTTTTGAGTTTATGTAACAGTAAGTTTATTTCCGCCAGTTTGTAAATTCCTTTAATAATATGCTCAATTATTTCCAGTAAAACCATATTATACTAATGTAATACATGAATGACTCAAAAATGAAATTATGGAATGTAAAAATATGTGCAAAATTGATAACAAAAACATTATCCCAGAAAATTCAATTTGGAATTAAATCCAGTTGGAATGTATGTTCCATATTGATATGGAATATTGGATCTGAGTAATTCCAGCAGACGATTACATAATGCATTTGCGGAAAATAATTTCTTCGTAACAAGTGCTGCATATTTTTTATTAATACTACAACAACTACGCTTTCTTTCTTTGTTCAATCTTTCCCTTAAGGGTATACCTAAATGTTTTCATCCTGTACAAAACACTTTAAAGAAAGTTTCTACATCCTACATAGCCATAGCTGTTTATACTTAAAGCAATTTATCTGGAAATTGATAAGTCTCAAAGAAAATAATTTAAAGGAAATAATACAAACAGAGTACCAACAGCAAATTACAATTTTTATGATGTGTATCAAACATAATTTCGATATTGTATTTGTTGTATTTGAAATATGGCTGAGCGTTCTTAAGGAGCAAATTAGAATTGAAATAGGTTTTCTTTATGTCCCTAGAAAGCTGCACTCGTAAAGATAAAAGTAGCCATTGAGATTGTAATTTAAGGGTTCATATTATCCTTGAAAACTTATACGAAATTGTTTCCTGGCATTTTGGCAATACTTGGCTATGCAGGTACTAGGTACTCGGAACGAGCTTTTGTTGATCTACTAGCGTAGCAGCATTATTATCTACCGCTATCAACCCACCAGACAAAAGGAATTCTGCAGTCAACCGCATCACTAGCGTCATTCCATTGTGATTACGTCACAATGATAATATCATCAAAACGTGGGTGTTCTTACTACGTGTTCAGTTCCATTTTCAATCTACGATTATTAAACTTTATGTCTTTTTAAGGCGTTATTGGCTGTGCTTTGACTACCTCCTCATTGTTTGGTTTTTTACATTTATAAGATCCTTTCAGCACATATTGAACCATATATTCCTTGTACCTAATAAATGACCCGTATTACGCAAGCATATAATCTTAAGGTGTCGGCTAATTTTATTTCACATTGTTTCAGTTGTTTTTATTGAAACGCTTGTACTTTCCATGCATTCAGGTATTTAATTTTCTGCAGAAACATATATTTTGCTGTACTTTATCAAATATCCATTTGATTGTTTTAAAAGTGATAAAAACTTACTAAATGTTCCAAAAAAGTAGAAATGGGAATGATGAACTGCTATTTGGGGATATTTGTAATTACTGGGTTTAGATTTTAGTCGTAAGGTTCTATTATTCTATGAAGTAACAATATGTCTGAGCTAATATTTCATTTCAAGAAGGATAATGTAAAATCAACCTACGACAAAATCTTTCAACACACATTTTAAAGCTTGTTATGGTTAAAGTCACAGCATCACGGTTTTCTAATTTTGATTACTTTCTTTTAAGATATTGAGTATAAAGTGAAAATAATCGAGATAATATGTGCTCGCTTGTAGAACTGTTTATGTTAGCTCTAACTTATCTTTGAAATTTTTTCTTTTGCTCTGTTAATTTCCTCGTCAATTTTTCTTTTCTTGTCAAAGTCATTCATTACAGAGACTGACATAATGTGCTTGAAAAGAAATACTACACATCTATTTCAAAGAAGGACCGCACAAAACCTTTTGAAATAGTCCAAATTTTCCTCTTTGTTTGTCTTACTCCTTTCCATAGAAAGGAAACTTTCTTTCACAAATTTAATAAAAAATGGTCATCACAACCTATACTATTGGTATACAGAGGAAATTGGTATAGCAAAAAGGGCACACATACATGTATTCACATACCTTTTATATCGAGAGTCGACTACTTTGTGAAGGAAGAGAATTTTTATAGAAAAAATAATGACGGGACACAAATATTTTTGCCAATAATATGGAGACAATAATGCATTATTTGACTTGGCATAGAAATCGAACCACTCTCTTCCCTCTGAACAAGCTTGTTTTATAATAATGCCATGATATAGTCATTTGGAAAGCTTGCCATGTTCAATTCTATACTTCTCTTATCATATCATCTTTTCACTTTCCTTTCAATGTCTTCCTCTTCTCATATCTTTTTAGATATGACTTTGCTTTTATCTTGGAAGGAGTCACGAATGTGTTCAAAGAAGAGAAAGGGAAGAGCCACCAGTGATGATGACAATTACATAAAACTGCTCTTCCTTTTTCTACTCCAATCGTTTTCCTTGTCATCGTCGTGATCGTATGAGTAGGAGTAGCATATTGAGCACATTTTTCCTTTTCAACTCACTGAGCAAAAAAACTAAGAATTGTCATGTCTATCCATAAGTAAATGTGCTCTGACGAGAAATATCTTGTTATTATTATTGTGAAATGAATTTCTTCCTTTTCCTCCACATATATTCCAATAAACAAAGTGAATGTGAAATTATACTTCTACTTTATCTTTTGTTTGCAACAACAACGACGGAAACAGCTATAATGAGACCTGTTTTCATTTTCTTGTATCTTGTCTTCTTCCATTACACTATTACAGTGAATGATTGTGGAATGAGCTATTATTGCTATCATTCCATTTGAGATGAGCATTATAACTGAAATTGGCCTATAAATGTAATTTTGGAAATATAAAAGCTATGAGTGAACGTTACCAGGGTCTGAATAATGTATTAGCGCAATCGGAGCTTATTGCACACGCAAGAGTTACGTAAAAATTATTTCTGCTAAATTCTATTGTAAGTAGTAAGTAAGTAAGTACACAAGGAAGTTTATATACACTTCAAATAATTAAAATTTTCATTTTTTGGGGTAAATATGTTCCATAGGATGTTTCATAGAGAAATAAAGTTGATTTTACAATTTGTTCCTGTTTTCATCGTAGATATTTATCGTACAAAAGTGAATCGGCAACTGTTATAAAACATGAAGCTGCCCGGATACGTCTAGCATTTTGCTTCCAAAATTGTAGCATCACAAAATGAATGCGGTTTTTGAATGTGGTTTGAAGGAGTCTGCGGTAAGATATGGAATAAAAAGTTTTTCCTATGCAAGCCTTTTATAGCTAAATCAGTATTAAAATTTTAACTAAATGAAACAATGTAACAAGGAAGTATCATAGGGATAGGTATTCAAATTTTTTGTCGTTTCTTCGCTTCTTCTGTGCGCAGATAGATGGTTTCCAGAATGAATGATCATCTTATCACGTCACATTTTCGGGCCATTGCATATATAGTGTACGAACACACCTCTCTTCATCCTTTTTCCCTAAACCGTACCCCTCGTGTAAAACCTACTGGGAAAAATAGCGTAGAACAGCAGTTGACCTATGTCATGTTAAGGGTCCCTTTGAGAATCATTATGATTGGTCTATTGTTGCGTGATATCAAATGATGTACAAAAATGGTGGTGGTTAAACTAATATATAAAACTGCAAAAGTCCTCCACTTTTTGTCTATCTTTATGGATCTACAATAGTCGTAAAAAGCAAGAAGACTTTTTTACTGTTGTGGAAAGATAAATCGGACTTCCTATAAACTCAAAGGACCTTTAGCTTTCTATCTGTACATACTAAGGCATGAAAACATTTCATGCGCTAAAATCGTCACTACCATACATGATAAAATGGAATGCTTCTGATATCTTGCCCTTGCCTCTGCTTCATTTTATTAATTTATTGTTGGTGAATCTTCACATCAAATGATCGATAAGGAGATATAAATTTAAAATGATAAGCCAACTGATTCTGGAAAGTGTTTACGTAAATGTTATCTATAAAAATCTATTTTTGTTTTAAAAAATCACAAAATAAAGGGACAACGAAAGTTCCGATTTTTATAAAAGCTGCTTTGTCAAAGTACAAAAATATTGAAAAACCATTGAATGTATGAATATGTAGAAACCACGCAAAGTTTACCTATGTATCAATCATTTTAACCATGTAACTTTTCTTCTTTTTAGATGTGCTCAGGAGTCAGGAGACGCTTTAATCAGAAGAAATTCAAATACCCAACCTGGCTGACCTTATGATATTTTAAAGGTAAGTTTGTATTTACTCTTGGAACCAACTTATTTTTGGATCTCTAAGGAAAACCCTAACTTGTGTTAGGGCATGGACTTGCGGATTTTTCTTGATTTTAAAAACAATTTATTTAATGCACAACTTATATTTGTCAACTGGAAGCTTAGATGCTTAGCGTATACAAAAACAAAATACATGATTCATTCACAAGGAAAGATTACTCTCTAGTTTGAAACGTTATTTTAAAAATAATCTTGTGTTTTGCATCTCACTATCAAGCCAAAATTCCTCCCAGTACGATTAATTACAAATCTGTGCCAAAACTCTGTGCAGTTGTTGAGAAAAAATAAAGAGTACAGTAGTTTTATACTTAAATATTTAAGTTTTCCTCCGCCTCTT
>JAANSO010003768.1:0-10930 GCA_036507315.1 Lepidocyrtus fimetarius | reverse complement strand
AATTTCAAAAACAAAACATTTTCAATTGCCCAAAAAGAAAATTATTAAAACATTTATGAACTTTCTTTAGACAGGTTAAGATGCGGATTGAGCGAGTCCAGTTTTAATTCTAATCGCAAAATTTTTACAAATAGCAAGAAGCTCAATAAACACTCCATTTTGTCTTCAATCCCCGGTTTGCATATATCATACTCCCTTATTTTTATAAACAGATGAAGAAAGTTGTAAAAACAAAAGATTTATCCTCTTAAATTGCGCTTAAAGTACAAATCAAGTGCAGACCATTTCATTCCAAACATCTGCAAAATTATTGATTAAATATCGTCATGGCTATGTTAAAAGGTGCCATCTCCCGACGTGGCTAAAGAGCAAAGGTGCTATCTGTCAACGTCAAAGCATTGAAAAAGGCGCGCGCGGCCAAGTCAGATTGCAAAGTCAGAAGTCAACCTTTGCTCTTTGGCCACGAAAACAGACGGCACCTTTGCATTTTAGCCACGTCGGGAGATAGCACCTTTGTCGATATCCATGACGATATTAGAAGTAAGTAAGCTAAACTTTCCTAGTTGAATTTAAAGAATGTTTATGAAAATAATCACAAAAAGGAGGCAAATTTGCAATTACTCAAAAGGAAAATAGTTTGTAAATTTTATTATTTTTAAAAAATAAGCTTTTCCACATTCAAAAAAGCGAAACAATAAACGCCAAAATACTTTCTTTTACCTTTTGCCAGTTTCAGTTTTTACAGATTCAAAAGTTTCCTTGTTGGCATCCCCAAATCCTTACCAACTACGCTTCAAGTTTCCACAATTCAACACCTTTTCCCTTGAAAGCCAACTTTCTTCACACTTTTCCAAGGACGCAGACTGGCTTTATTGTAAACCCATTCCAATCCTTAAAGACCGCCCATATTTCTTTGTAAAACTTTTTTAAAGTGTGCATAAAGGGAAGCAACTTTATTTCATTGTTATCACCCACACCATCATTATCTTTAAAAAAGAGTATTTTACTTCTCTAAAAATAGTAATTTTCAAAGTGAGAAGGAAAGAGATTCCCCTCCCTCGGGATCCAATCCTTCCTTCCCTAATCATCTCCCCTTTCCTTTTTTGGCTTGTTATTCAATTTTTTGAGACTCTTCATCTTCCTCTTTTTCCTCATCTGCACACATTTATATTTTTTTCCAGAAATTGAAATCCTTTCTTTAACATTCCGTTTTTATTCTCCTTTTTATAGTCATCAACTTCCAAGTGGGAGGTGGAAACATGTTAATTTCACGGGAAAGTTTTTAAATCATTGTCTTCCTAATAGAAACATCATAAGTCAAGAATTAGAAAGGATTATCTTGTAATAAATCCAATGTCGAATCGTACTGAAATTTGAAAACAGTTTCATTAAAACTGGCCAAAGTTGTAACTTATTTAAATTCATTTAAAATTAATTCCGTTTTAAGGTAATTTTTCTTTAAAATGATACTGTTTAAACGACAGAATCTGGAAGTTATGCTGCTATTGAAATCCAGTCATGAAGAAGATTAAATAAATTTTAGAAAGTAGCATTGCAAAGAATAATTTTAAATTAAGAAAAATCAATTTGATTTAAATAATCCCAATCTAGTTTGAAAATAAGTGTTTCAAATATTTTGTTTTGAACACATACACAGTCCTGAATAATCTACAGTATTTGTAAAATTTTATTTATAAAAAATTTGTAAGCCGTTAATTTAAATCTAATTTTGTTTTTTTTACTTTCTTCATTTTCTCATCTTTTGTAACCATAGTTCCTTGTTTGCACAGTTTTACGCGACAAGAAAACAACTGAATAAAACTCGTTTTATCCTTTGTTACTTTATTACTTTGATTTTTTTCTTGTAAAGTCATGTCAATTTGTAAAATAATTCACCTTTTTTGAATAAATACATTTTTACATAATAAAAAGGGAGAGATGAAGCAGGGATTTTGGAATTGCATACAAAGTCACGCAATTAAGCTACTCAAAGCATTCCACTTCCAAATATCTTTAAAAATCTAGTAAAAAGCAACAAAATATGAACTAGTCTAGTTTTATCACGAGATTACTTTACAACTGCACTAAACCCGTTTGGAACATTATGCTTTCTTCAAAAACTTCCAAATCTTGCACGATAGTTTAATACTGTCTAAGAATTTTTTGCTGAACTCTCATTAAAATCGCTTATGCTTGGTTAAACAACCTCATTAACTTCCGTAACAAAGAGAGCTGCTCAAAAGGATGAAAAATGAAGGAAAGAAAGTGCAAGTTCGTACACTTCCTTGTTAGCTTCCAAAGGGTAAATATTTACTTTTTGTTGAGTGTTGCGTGACCCACGGTCATTTTTCTCCGCGATTCGGTTAAAAAGAAAAGATTACTGTAAAACAAGAAGCTGGGAATTTGATCAAATCAATTTTATAAAACGTTTTAAAAAATCAATTTTTCTTGATGTTTCGGTTGAAAAGGCAAGCTTGCTGCAAGAAACTGCAAATTTGAGAATTTTAAAAAACAAAAATATATCAAATCAATTTTATAAAACGTTTGACGCGACGGCAGAATAATGATTGGACAGGTTCCAATTTTCTTCGTCGCTTTTTACTTTTCTTTCTGTCCAAATTCCTCCGAGCTTTCAAGGAAACAAGCTGGTTCCATTGTGGAAGGAAAACCTGTTCAAATGCATTTGTTTAGCCATTTCCATTTGATGACCTTTTCAAAGAAAATCATTTACAAAATTCCCCTTTGTCTTCATTTCGTCTTTTGCTTATATTTTGCTCCCTTGTTTTTATAAACAAATGTACAAGGTTTTAATTTCATTAGATTAAGCATTCCCCTTGAAGTTTAAAGTGCAAACCAAATTTGTTTTATTCAATTCAATAGTTAAACTTTTAATGAAACATTTCTACATTGAGCACTCTTCAAAGTACTTTATATAAATTAAGACTTCATGTTGATGAAAACTAGCTCGTTTTTTAGTGTTTTATAAATTTCAATAATTAACTGCTGTGTAGTGCAGTGATTGGCAAACTTTAAGAAAGTTTGTTGATTTTATTTCAAAACGTTAGTTTTTCCGCATAAAAACCGAAAAAATAATGCCAAAATACTTTATTTTACTTTTTCCCTAGTCTCAGTTTCTACAGATTTATTGGAACTGTACCTAGCTCAAATCCTAACCAACTACGCTCCACATTTCAACACCTTTTCCCGTGAAAGTCAACTTTCTTCGCACTTTTCCCTCCAGGAACACAGTCTGGCTTTATTGTAAAACCGGTTCTATCTTTAAAGACCGCACATATTTCTTTGGAAAACTTTTTAAACCAATTCATCTTTATTTTTTTTTGTGTGGAAGGATTTTCATGAAGTGTGGATAAAACGAAGCAACTTTATTTCATTGTTATCCCTAACACCATCATTATCTTTTTAAAAAGGATTTTTTCTCTAAAAATGGTAATTTTCCAAGTGAGAAGGAAAGAGTTTCCCCTCCCTCGGGATCCAATCCTTTCCTTTCCCTAATCATCTCTGTTACTTCTTCTATTTTCCTTTTTTGATTGTTATCCAATTTTTTGACGCTCTTCATCTTCTTCTTTTTTCCCTAATCTGCACACATTTATATGCATTACTAAAAGTGGAAATCTTTTCTTCAACATTCCGTTTTTATTACCTCTTTTTAAAGTTATCTGCAAAATCCAAAGTGTAAAGTTAAAAACTATAAAATTTTAAATAAAATTTACTAATAATATTTAAAAAAATTCACCAGAATCTTTATTTCATAGCCTAATTTTTTCACTTATCCCAATGCTATCTACAATTGTATGGAAGCAGTTACATAAATTTATTATTGAAAGCATTGAAAAAGTGCAACGCAGAATGCAAATCAATTTCCGCATAAACAAGCGTATTTAAGGAAATACATGCTCAGATTTTCCTCTCATTCTAGTGATTTTTTTAAAATGTTACTACCTGAACGACTGAATCCAGCTCTCCTCTTATTGAAATCAAGTCACGAAGAAGAATTAAATAAACTTTAGAAAGTTTGCATTGCAAAGAAAATATTCACAATTAAGGAAAGACAAAAAGAAATTCGGACGAAAATGTGCATTCAAGAAATAATTCAACCATGCAATACTTTAAGCAACAACAAATTAAAAAACAGAGAGTTGCCTTGTCTTCCCATAATAAATAATTTCGTTTCCAAAGGAAAGGGCTTGCAGGTTTCCATTTCCAACGATTCGGGAGCAAAAGTTCCTTGGAAAAAGAGAAAACAGAGCGAGACTGGATCGTGTGCGGCTGGTAGAAAGAAAAACGAGGTCACCAGCTCATTGGAAGTCTGTTAGGAATAGCACGAACTGGGAAAAGAAATTGGCAGAATATCAAGGCCTGCGTGGTCCGGACCTCAAGAAAGGAATTTCATTGGTTGAGTGAGTTTCGGTTTGAAGAAAGATAGCTTTCTGGCGAAATATCTTGAAAACAATTTTCCGTTGATACTGAAATTAATGAATTGGTTTTTCCTGATATTAATAAATCTAGTTGTTAATTTACTTAAAACGGTTTTACAATACGTTTACGGTTTTTTTTTAGGAAAATATGCTCAATCGACTTTCAATATTGTTGCAAGTAATTTACAGAAAAATTTATAAAGCCGTTTGTTAAAAAAATTGTTTAAAAAACTGCAAAGAAGAAAACGGCAGAATACGTGTCTGTTTAAAAATTACTTCATGTAGCAGCAGCGATGCTTTCTTATTCTCCCTTCAAGTTTATATTTTAAATATTTACCAAAGCTTTTGTTGAGTGTTCCGTGACCAACGGTCAATTTTCTCGTTGTGTCGGTCAAAAAGAAAAGTTTACTGTAAAATAAGAATCAGTAATTTTGCGCTTTAAAAAACATATCCAATCAATTTTATAAAACGTAGGACGCGACGAATAAATATGACAATGATTGGACAGGTTCCAACTTTTTCGTCGCTTTTTTACGACCTTCCTTACCCCCAGAATTACCTTTTAGCTTTCAAATAAACAAATTGATTGTATTGCAGACGAAAATCCTGTTCAACTTGTTTTGTTCAGCCATTTCGATTTGAGGACCTTTTCAAAAAAATCACTTTCACAAAATCCTATTTATTGAGCGATTTTTTGAAAATATAAAACAAGAAAGGAATTTGTTTTTTTATAAAATTACGCAAAATTTCTTTCAAAAGATCAAGGATGCACTCTTCTTTGCAGACATTTTGAAAATTGCAAAAGATTAGCAAAATAGTTTTGGATGTCTCCTAAGCAAATTAGATTTGTCCTTGGTTGGCTCTTTCTCCAATTTCTCTTCTCACAGGAACACAGTTTTGTATTTTTCATTTCAAGCCTGGAAACACGAGAGCGAGGGTGATGAAAAAACAGTTTTTCTCGCGCTTTCATCTTTCAAGTCATCTGCATTAGAGTCACATTTGGAACGGCGAGATAAAGAGGAGAGTTCACTACGACAAATTGCTTAATTCGGAGACTGCTTTTAATTCAAGGAGGGAGAAGGAAAGAAGAACAGTTTTAATCCGCGTAATGAATGTCATTCTCATTTTATCAGGATTTTCTATTTCACAAAATTATCCACATAGTGGGCTTGCCAAGAGTGGGCTTGTCGTAAAAACTTGCTTGACATTCCACTCACGAGCAAATTAGTGGCCAATTATGCTAATTCCCCAAAGAATACAAAGGCAGTCTGGGAAATGCGACATTTCATTCTGAAACTGAAAACTCACAAAAATTTTCAAAGTCAAAAACCAAAACTGCGGCAAAGACTTTCCTCAAAGTTGAAATCATATCCAAATAATTTTTGATATTTGAATTGATTTGTGATGAAATTACACAACTTACTCGTGAAAGGCTTCTACTGTCCTCAATAGCCATTATTCTTTGATCAGAAATCTATTTTTGTACATTTTTTTATAAACTGTGAGAATGTTTGGGGACAGATTGAACAGTCGTTGGATTTCATCATCTTTTGTCCTTGTTTTGTTCATCTTTTTAACCAAACCACTTATCTTGTCTGCTCCACGTCAGTTTTTTCTTCTCCGCACTTTCTTCATTTCATTTATCATTTTTATCGTGCTTTTCTCAAAGAGGTTTTATGCTTTAGGCTTTTTTCTTGCGTAATATATTGGGAAATTTTATTTTCCTCGAAATACAAGAATCAAAAGGAAAATCATGAGCAACTGCTTTGTCTCAGGTACAATACTGTTTTCCATGTTTCTTCCCATTTAAACTGATTTTGCTCATTTTTTATTCATTTCTTATCAAAGGAAATGGATTTTTGCTCCAAAACAGAAAAAGGAAAAAAATTCACGAAAAGAGTAGCTTTTCCTATATCTCCGGTGTTTACTTTGTGATCTCTCCAAAAAAAAGTAAAAAAATCAAGATTTAATTCTGTTTTTGTGATGCAATCTGTTTTGATTTTAACAAGATGAAATGATATGACCTGTCCTATCCGCTATTTTAACCTGAGATATTTTCTGGAATAGACGTTGTTTTCTTTCTACTGTTTGGCCTGGAATAATAAACGTGATGAGACATTTTTAATACCTTTTAGGAATAATGTTTGTCCTAGGAATACTTTGCGAGATCAGATTTTTGCAAAGTCAAAATTTGAGTAAAATCCAATATTTTAAGTGATTTTGTACTACAATATTTGCTTTCGCTGATTGGGCAATATTTTAAAATTAAAAACTAGGGAAAGCCAAAACATATTTTCTTTGAAGATTGATATTTTAAAATGATACATTTTTGAAAGATTGAATTTCTGTGTGTATTTTTGTAAGTCCAGGTTTTCAGTGGTCAGCATTTTTTTCTTTTTTGTAAAGGAATGGATTTCTTGTTTGGAAACGGGAAAAAGTGAAGCTTGGAAAAACCTTTCCACGTGAGTTGATAATTTTGATGAGTGCGTTTCAACCTCAAATTCGAAATAATTTTACTTGAGACTGCCGAAACTTCCAGAAATGCTTTTCATTTACAAAAGTTACATAAAAATCCAATTGAAGTGGTTTCATACAAAAAAATCAACTTTGACGACTTCCTGGGCAGTCAGTATCGATCGCTTTTTGGAACAATTTAAAATACTAAAAGTTAGCCAGAGGAGATGTCAACCTGTGGTCTTACTTCCCAACAAACTTAATTGCAAAATGAAATGAAAGAACAAATGAAAAGGTATTTAATTCATTTAAAAGCTAAAAAAGTGAATGAGCCGTAGCAAATTTCGGTTAATTATTCACAGAACGGTCCACAGAGTTGGTCACGAGGAACAAGAGTCCATTAAACAAGTTATTCTCCACACTGCATTGGCTTTAAATAATTTTTGACCTTACAATAGAAAGGGAAAAGATCGTTTGTTCAGGTAAAACAGCACTGAAAGTTTTTTGTGTTTGAAATATTTCGTAAATTGAGTCATTCTCTGAATTTTGACCTCTGAAAAGTGAGAGAAAATGCTATTTTTATTTGTTTTCTCTCTGTCAATGTCATTGGAAGGGTGGTGGCATGGAAATAAAATCAAGTAGAATCAGAGTGAATGTGATGGGAAGAGGAGACGTGAGACTGAAGCCACTTCAGTGCTCTAATTGACAGATTCGAGATAGGTTTAGAGATTCCAGTCATAAAAACGACGCAATAATTCAAAATCGCTTGTCTTTTTCAGTATCTGCGACTTTGTTGCTGCTGCAAAAATTAATTTGCTGCAGGTGCAAAATTCCTGAATATAATTGATACAAACAAGAAAGTGAACTTAGGTTAATTGGATTGGATTTTGTTCAATTTGGCTTAAAAATATTTACTGATGGTTTCTAAATTTATAGAAATGATTAGTAATTACAACTTTTCATGTTCTATCTATAATACGCAAAAGTCTGTCATTTTACAATTTTGGCGTTTAAATGCAAATTAATAGAATTAAATTTTATTTATAAAAGAGGTGGTGTCACTGCAGCTTCAAATATTTATGCTAAAATGAGATTCCCAAAGATTAATATTAAACCTAAAAAAACTAGAATTTAAACAAAGACTATAAAATAATGAATAATGATAAATACGACTGACTCAATTTCCATTGTTTCGAAAAATTCCGTTAAAAGAGGGAGAATATTATGGAACGTAGCCATTTTGGCGAAAAGAACATGAAAAGGCGAAGTAATTACGCTATCTTGTCATTCTCTCAGTTTCCCTTTGACTTGGAATGATGTCATGTACCTAATGTCATAAGGTATATGCAAATTAAATTAGCTTTCCCACCTTTCCTTTCCTTTGACTGGAGGAAGTGGACTTTAAGCAATGCAGTGATGAATCTGCTCGTGAAATGGGAAGAAGGTGAATGCGGTTCGATAAAGTGCTTTTTAAGTTAAACCTCGATTTGGTTTTGCTTTGGAGACTTTCTGGGTAAATTTAACCGAGGAAAATGAATGGACGTGAACCGCATGGAGGTGAGGAATTTTCCTTCGAAGAATAATTCACCTTGATTTGAAGGTCAACAAGTTCATCTTTCTTATTCCGGTCCAAAAATTGATCTAATTAAAAGTGAATTGGAATGAGCGTGTCTCTGTGTTCAGCAAAAAAACTCTTCGCGACTTTCTCCCATTAAAAGAAATGAAGTTGGCGGTGTTGATGGGTCAACATGATCAAGTCTGTTTTCAAAATGGAGTCGATGACATTTGAGACAATGCAATAATCATTATTTTCCCTTGTTTGCTCTCTTTCCTGAAAAAGAATGAAGATGGGATGGGAAGACAATTCCAATTTTTATTTATTACCTGCCATCAACATCATCGAGAAATGGGATTGTTCTCATTCCTCCTTTCTTTCAGATGTTCCAAGGAAGACGTGTTGCAGGAAGAAGGCGATAATTTTAAATGAAAGGAAGCCTTTGTTTAATAAAAAAATACTTCTTTACCCATCTTCTTAAATCGTTTCCTTTATTAAGCAAAGCATTTTCTCAGGCTGTTTTGGTCCATCAATGAAAATTTTGAATTTTGCAGGACAATGTAAGAAAATGGTTCCTATTTTTGGTTTAAAATATAAATGGAGAATCTGTTTGTAAAAATCAACAAAATTCTTTTAAAATTTTCGGAAAAATAATGAGTTTCGAAAATATCTCCACAATTCATTTCTTCATGATAACAACGCCTTTCTATCGTTGATATTAAATCTCAGAATCCTGTTCAAAAGATTATTTCTGAATTTAAAAATTATACTAGAAATTACTACATTAGTTAACGATAGTAATGCTTTATAATTTTCTAAGTGCAGTGTTTAGACAGTATCGGACCTAATATTACATGTAAAATTCAGTTAACAAAGAAATAGTAATGGCTGTGAATTGAAATAAATTTTAAAAATGCATATTTTGATATAGGGGAATACGTTGGAGAAAACAGCAAATTGGACAGTAAATTCCTACAATGTAAGTTGTCTCCAGTCAGTTGTTAAATGCAGTTTTATATTACCCCATAAAACACACAGATCAAATTAAGTCAGTCCAAAAAATACTATTTAATGGAATTGTAAGATACACTTTCCTTATCCAAATTTTTTAAATTTTGTGAACTGTTGCATTGCAAAATATGCAATTTAACAATTG
Source organism: Lepidocyrtus fimetarius (assembly GCA_036507315.1). Lineage (NCBI taxonomy): Eukaryota > Metazoa > Arthropoda > Collembola > Entomobryomorpha > Entomobryidae > Lepidocyrtus > Lepidocyrtus fimetarius. Next base: position 1,329 of record JAANSO010003768.1, on the reverse strand, counting down.
AATAGAAAGGAAAGATAATGGCCGGCATTAGGAATAAAAGTGATGAACTTTTATATAATCTATTCATTTCAAACTCTTGACTTGCCGCTTGCCGCGCAAATAAAATTCCAAATGAAGTTCCACGTGTGTAAAAATTAAAATGATGGGAAGCTCCTGGGGTGATCGTATCAATGCGACATCACATGATTAAAAGTTATTTGGAGACATCGCGGCATTGAGACATTGAAGACTTTGGCAAGGGTTCATTCAACCCTCCATCTATATCGAGGTGTTTCACTAAACAATAAAAAATATCCTCCCGTCCTACAATCACGCTCGCATTACAAATATCGGCATTTCTAAAAAACAAATACAAAGTTTTGATAAGTTTGTTTCTTTTCCAAATGCTTAATTTTATTTAAAAATATCAATTGCATTTCTTAATTTTTCATCTACTGAAAGAAAACAAAAACTGCAATGACAAGGTTGACACATGTCCCGCAGATATAATTAGGAATAAACTTGGGAAGAAAGTGAAATATCATATTTCGGAGAAAGTCTCGTGTTTGCTTAAGTAATGACGGGTGACTACCTCCTGATGGGAATTATCACCAAAACCAATCTCATTCTATTTAGTTTTTTGCTTTTGCTGTTACAGAAAAAGCCAGTGTTTTTCTTTGACTTGTCAATCAAATCCAAAGCAGAGCTACCAAGTAATGACCGACTAGAAGTTAGCTCAAACAAGTAAACTTGTTCAACTCTTAATCTGTTGTTGTTGGACGTACGACAAGAAGAAGAAATGACATGCAGGAGAAAATAATGTAGAAAAACGTCATAATTTCTCTACACTTTACTACTTTTATGATTGAAATTTGTCCAAAAAAGTGAGGTGAGAGGGGGAAAGTTGAGAAAATAAGCCTTGACTTGGATTGCGTGACAAATGGCCATTCCTTAAAGTCATTTAATTACGTAAAAAGTGAAGGCAAAATAGTCCCAAAGCTTTTACATAAAAGGAACATGTTTTAAGTAGACGAACAGACCAATTTGTAAATCAAAGTTCCCCGTGTTCAGTATTACCAAGTGGATAACTTTGTACAGTGTCCCTGGATAATTACAAATTACCGTCAAGCCTACCCTGTCGGTATAAACTTTGGGAAAGGAATTCTTTTGAAGTATATGACGGGGAAAAGGAAAAGAAAGAAACCAATTATGAATGTCAAATTTTTTCCAACAATAGCAATAACCAACGAGGAATAAAGAGACTCACATCAAAGATTTCTCTTTTAAATTTTATTTTGCATTATCAAACGCATTAAAAATCGATTATGTATTTTTGTAATAAGCTCATAA
>JAANSO010003767.1:0-10934 GCA_036507315.1 Lepidocyrtus fimetarius | reverse complement strand
TTTGGTTATTGATTGTCTCCATTTTCACAGAACTCCATACCAAATATTTGAAAGAAATGCAGGATTTTTTGATTTACGATAAAGTTTGTACAACCATAATATGATTAAGCCGCAAATTTGGTATTCATAATTTCTTAAGCAAATTGCTACGATAATAATAATTTGTAGAATATCCCGATTTTTATTTTAAACAACGGACGTAGTTGAAATTGGAAACCTTTGCTATTACACACGATTTTTATACTTGAAATTATTTTTCGACGTTACTAATTCAAAAAGTGAACTCAATTAGTATTACTAGAATTAGAAAATATTGGTAAAATTGCCCTCATAACATTCTAGTCAATAATTTTTCGTCAATACAACATCATCTAAGCTAATATCAATTATCAATCAACTTTAAACTTGTCTAATGGAGTGTTTATTGTTTTGTACACTAGCACATCACCAGATTTTCAAGTATCACAACTTTATAACAACAAAAATTGTATACAATGTTGAAAAAGGAGATTTTAAGTGAAACTGTGATTCATAAACAAGAGAATAGTTATTACTAATTAATTGTAACTTGTACTACTACATTATAATTGTGTAAAAATATGAGAATACTACGACGAGGAAAGAATTAATTTACAATATGAATTATTACATGCTGTACATAAAAATTATTACTAGCTGACATAATATAATTATGTACGATTACTGCTACAAATATACTTTATGAATACCTATATAATATGTGTACATATTATTATAACCTATAAATTATTGTGTAAGAAAATAGTATGATTACCAACGTACATACCTATTATATAACGTGAAATTTATGGATTAAAAGAAAACTTGAATAAAAAGTTTTAAAATTTATGTGAAAGTAAAAATTACTCATGTTTAATTCATTTTCTTTATCTAAATGTAACTGGCCGACTGCACAAAGGAAAAACAAAAATTTAATAATATTTTCTCTCATAAAAAAGCAACCTCACGGATATTTAAATACGCATAACCTTGCCTGTCCCACAAAATAAAAAATCCTTACACATAAAGAAATACAGTAGACTTTTAACTTGAGGAGTTGAAAAGAGAAAGCAGCGCAGACACAGATTTTCTTAATGATTAATGCGTCTTTACTTTGCAAAAAGTGTGCAAAATAGAAATTTTCATCTAACTTTCAAAGGAGCATTTCCCTAACCTCAAAACCAATCAGAGGGAATTGGCTTTCATGTAAAAGCTTCTGAAATTTCCAAGTCTTTTATTATTATCACAGTTACATATTTAGAGGCATAACTCTGACTCGTTTATTGCACATATTTTTAGGTTCTTCTGATGATTAGGGTAAGAATGAATTTGATACGGTTATGACTGGGAAAGTAAAAAGGTTAGAAAGGGGCCACAAGGAAAAAGAAGTAGAGGTAGCCGCAGTGCAGATTGCTTTTCAAATATGAAAATGTATTCCACCACCACTACCAAGCTTCACCTCAAAGCTGGGAAATGAGAAGGAGAAAAGAAAAAGAATGAAGAATAAAGGAGCTTCTGTAATGATACTGATGGCATACATATGAATCATTCATAACCCCTTCATTATTCAAATTGGCTGTGGAAAAGGGGAAAGCCGAAGATGTCTACAATCTTGTGTGAGTGAAGAGAAGAATTAGAAAAAGATGGAAGAAAGGCTTTCTGTGTCAACATTTTCCCACGCTACTGGAATAAGTGATCTTTCCTAACATAAATACCTATTTATGACTCACTGAAATGGAAGAAACTGGCCTATTTATGGAATCCCAGAATATTATAAAAGAAATTTCAATTTTTATGAATTTATCTACGTGGTTGACATTTAATGCTAGTTGTATAGGTTGAATAGTTAAAGTTTTTGGAAGAAAATATTAATTCACTTTTCATGTTATAAAATTGTTACGTTTCGTATCTTCTTTTCAATAACCTTTAATATCAATAAAAATCAGAAAAATTAGAGTTGCTTTTTGTTTTATGCTCAAAATCTTCTACTGTAAATATTTACTTTAATTTAAATTAATCGATTAATATTGACATATTATCATTATCTCTTCAGGATTAGTGTCACCATTTGATAATGTTTGCAGTTGTTGCATAACCCCTCTTCCCTTTTGTAACCGGCTCCAATCCAATTTTCTTGCCTCCAATTTTGCAAAATAAACACAAGAGGGATGCGACTAAATGGAAAATGTTTGTTTAGAGGATGTTTCCAGAATGGAATCGATTTGAAATCGAATGCAGTGCAGAAAAGCACTGACCACAAAGCAAATAGTTTATTGGACTAAAATACCAGTCAATCTTTTGATTAAAATACTTGTGTTGATGTTGAATAAGTGTTGACAAATGACCGACATCAATAAAATTATTTGGGTTACGTGTGCAAATAATCTTTTCCTCCAGTCATCAAGTAAATTGCAGAAAATCCTCAATATCTTTAACATTATATGTAATTCCGACTACATTCTTTGTAGCAATTGTTTATTTCCAGCTATTACTTCTTACACAACAAATAAATAAGCTTTTCTTTTTATTTTTAATTGGAAATTTACCAAAGACAAAAAAGGGGAATGAGCCCATTATTTACCCAGTTTTTCCTCTGGTCATTCTTACTTGTAATCTAAGATTTTCTTCCAAAAGAAAAACAAAATCTTTGCTCTAAAAACAAAAGGAAAATAAGTGAAAGAAAGTAGAAATGCCTAGAATGCAGAAATCTTTGAGGAAATATCCGCTCCAGTTCATGTAAAGAATTCTGGACCTCTCCTATTCGTCTCATGTTTTCCCATAATGGATGATTTCAGCTTCTCAAACTCTGTCATCGCATTACGCCACGTCTCAGATTACTTTTCACCGCTACTATCCCACCATCGTCGTCATCATTGTCGTCGTTTCGAAATCAACACATGAATTTGAAGCACTGTTATTGCAAACTGCTGGATAAAGTATAAACAAAACTCAGAATAGTACGTCTCAAGATAGTGTTAAGAATAGAACATGATTTTCTCTTAAAGGTAGAAACAGAAATTTATAATTTTCCTTATTTGATTAAACAAAGAAAGAATGAAGCAAAGAAACATGCTTGGTCTTAATGAGAGGAAATAGTTTTAGAATGTTACGTTTACAAAGTAATGAAGATTGATTAATCCCATGTTGGTTGGAAGAAGTAACTGGAGATATCCTTTGGCATAAAAGTTTCGAAAATTCTTAGTCACTTTCTAATTTCAATTGTATTTAGGAACGTCAAAAGTTGTTTTTAAATACATTTAGAAAATTTCAATCAAAATCGTTAATTTTGTTGTTTCTTTCATACACTATCTGTTGGACAAAGAATTCATACTGAAAATTATGCGAATCAAGGTAGACGATTACATTCTCCAGGCTGAAACTTAAACCAAAATTGAACTAAAAATTTAATTATTGTCTAATTATGTGTTGAAAGAATGCTAGAATACTTTCATACGGAAATGTGATGCAAACTAAAAGAAACAAAACAAAAGCTCTCTGTTGTTTTCAAGTTTGTACCTAAATAGCTCTAGTAATGAAAGGGATAAAGTTATGAAAATCATAACGTGGCATAAGTTGAAAGTTAGCGTCCCTTCTAGGAAGAAAATGATTGACTGACAGGGAACAACAATTTTGAAACTGGCCGTCAAACGGGAAAAGAAAAGGATGATCGAGTTCAACTAGAGTGAAAGGCGCGAGCAGGGAAAGAAAAGAAGGAAAGAAACATTATCTCATTATCGTGAAACCTTTTGTCAGTAAAGAATGGCAATCTGGCTTGTGTCTTATTTCCAAAGCAAAAAATAAAAGAATTTTGATGCGCGTTACATAAGAAACGAGTCTAGGCATTTTCTTCTGTGGTAGATTTCCGGTTTTATTCAACCCTATACACTTTCCAATCCTACACTTTCTAGAACCGGACGGGACTCTCCCACCTAATGCAAGCAAAAGATATACACATATCATCAAGCATTTTTGACATATTTAATCTTAATCTCCATCCTTTAATCTTAAACACTGTTTTAATACCTCTGCTGGCTTTTCGAGTTAATTTCAAATGAGAATTTTGACTAGCAAATGCCATTTCGAAGGTTGGAAAAACATAGAGGAGTTGGAAAGTGCGCAGGGTTGGAGAACGTCCTAACTGCGATAAAAAATAAGAATTTACACAAGGCCTACAACACCCTGTCGTATCAAGTTTAAGGCTTAAAATGCAATTTTGGTGTATAGGTAGAGAGATACGAAAGAACTATATATCTCCTCGTCATCAAATAAAGACAGGAGCCTTACCACCACCGTCCACATGCATATTTTCTGACTGTTCTTTCACGTATTTTAGATGTTTTTATATGTCAGCGGTAACAATAATGACCATCAATGTCTTTCAACATTTCAACATTGTTTTTCACATAAACTTGGACAAGCATTATATTAGCTAAAAATAAATGCTTGTTTACCAAACAGTGTTTTGGGAAAGCCTTTTCACCACTTTTGAAGGACTTTTACGGGTGTAAATATGTAATACGTCCTTCTCTATTTTTGAACATCCAAACAAAGTCAAATCATTCTAGATCTAGACCCATTCAAGATAAGTCTGTCCCTGGATTGCCACAAGCGGCTGACATCTTTTGTTTTTATTATCGTTTCTTAATTCGAGGACGTATAATATAAAAATAGTAATTTTTTGGATATGAAAAATAAAGGAAGAAGCAAATCAAAACAAAGAAAATGTTAAGAAGAAGCGCTTAAGCAAAGCTATGATAACTTTTCTTCGGGCAAATAAAAGTGCTAAGTAGAAGGAAAAGAATTACGGACAGGCAAAAAGAATGAGCTGAGAAACTATTTCGAAGAACTTGCCAGAAAAAATAGCTAGGGATGCGCGATGATTATTGTGGAACTTGTGGAAGTAGCAAGCATTGGTGAGCGATGGGAGAAGGTTTGGAATTTCTGACGAAAACAACAGCATCTTATTAGGTAGCAGTAGTAGTGATAGCAAAAACAGAACATTTTAACCACTATTATTATTATGATCATCAAGAAAATGAGCAGTGAAAACTGAGACACGGTCTTCATCTCTTTGTCACTGCTGCTTTTGTTTTCGTCTCTCAAGGATTTGTGTAACTTGAGAGAAAGGATAGAAAATGGACAAAAAATTAGAGAAAAGGATATAAGAATTCCAGACATCTTAATGTTCATCTTGCGAGAACGCGAAATGAAATGTTTTGGTTGGATTGGCAAAAGCAAAGCAAAGGCTTGGAAGCACTGATTGTGATGGCATGGCAGAGAGTAGTGATGATGAGGTTGTAATTTGTTGTGTTGGTGTTTATGCACTAAACTGCTTCCTCTTCCTGGTATTGTCAGACCAGAAAGTTCTCGTTAATTGATAAGAATGAAGGAAACGTGAATTTGTTCTCTAATGACACTTATGACAATTATCACGACTTACTTATCACTTCCCAGTAGGAATTCATTGAATTCGCTGTAAAACCTGACAAGCACGGTGCAAATTCTGATGTGATGCATCAATTTGTCATTATTACTTATTAGTTTTTTGAAAGCATATATTTTGATAAATCATTGTGTATTTCATCAAATTATTTTTGAGTTGTTAATTTACATTAGTATTTACTCATCGCGGTCAAGGACACCGGAAAAGAAGGGAGAGCTACCCTCCTGAGCAAATTAACAGAGAAATAGAAATACACCAGCTTATAAACTTGTAGTTGGTTTTGTATGTTTTGGTGTATCCATACTTGGATTCCTAAAACGTCTTGAATTTTATTAATTTGGTTTGCCTGGTTGAGGATGTGACGCAATTTGACATTTAAAGCTAATTAAAAAATTGTTTTAATTAAATTCTGTCTTACAGCGTTACGAGAGCTACTTTTATTTGATTGCTGTTCTCCCACGCGTTTTTAAAGATTAAATAACTGAAACCATCTGAAATTTTCAAAATATATCTTTGAACCCATTTCAAAAATTAATTACGAAGGGCCGTCAGTACCAGGCTGTTAAAACATCAAAAAGAAATTCCAGCAGGTGGTAGCCAATGCAGTACAGGACAGTCACCTTACCCCGTTAGGGTACAAAATGCAGCTAAAGTCGGTAGAGAATTTTTTCAAATGAATAAAAGTAAAAATGAAAAATCTCTAGAATTTCTCCAAGGGCTTGAGAAAATGAAATAGAAATGGAAAGTGTATGCATCAGACTTTAAGCAAAAATCATAAATAGAAAAGGGAATTTGGAAAGTTTAAGTAAGAAATATACAAGTCTGTCCAACCTGATGACAGATTTTCTCCCCAAAAATGCACTGCAAACTAAGGACACTGTCTGCGTACTTTTCGCCCCTTTTTGAAACATATTTCTTTCTTTTTTTAACCCCAAACTACAGTGATTCGTACTTGATTTTCCTTTTACAAACTCTGAAACTTTCTTGTGAGTGATCACCGTAAACGTAGTAAATCACATGACATTTGTCTTTTCAAAATATGTTTTATACCTTCATTATGATGACTTTTGAGATGATAAGAGAGAGGAAGTGTTCTGAGTTATTAGAAAATAAATGGGACTTCTTCTCACACTCTTTTTCTCTCCCTTGCTTTTACTTTTTCTCGTATCAATCATCATCCTTCTTGTAGCATTTTTTTATTTTCTCATTTTCATTGTCAAAGCAATGTCTGCGTAGTTGCTATATTAGATAGAAACTTTTTCTGAGAAAAACGTGATTTTGCGTTTTCACTGAAGTTGAACCGCTTGCGGGACTCCAGATCTCCAAAGTCATTTTCAGTTTTTCATTCTTGATTCCAGTAAAAGAATATCTGCCGAGCTGTTTCTTTCGTCATGTGCTTTTCTCATTTTCCCCTCTTCTCTCACAATTTCATCCCAAATGGGGAATGAAAAAGCAAAAAACGCACCGTTTTCTATTCACAGCTGCATTTCCTCCAATTCTGCAATTTGTCGTACCGCGTCCTCCCTCCTTTAAAAGAAAAGGGAAAGAAAAAATGATAAAATAATGAGGTATAAAGATATGAAAGAATGCAAAGAAGAATGGAAAAGAGGGAGGCCGGGAACATTCCAACCGTATCGTCAACATCATCATTATCGTCATCTACAAGAACAACACAGGAATATTATCAACCTCATTTACAAGGGCAGAGCAGCAGCATCATCAGCAGAAGTTACAGTTACATGCCGTTTTTCTTTCTTCCCTTCAAGCTCCCTCCTTCATCCATCCCTCATTTCCTAATTTAACTTTGCTCGTCACCCTGAATTTGTCAGAAGAGCGTTTAATGAGCATCTTGTTCACTTTGCCATCATCGGGATACATATTTCTATACACTTTTGGAAATAAAAGGCAGTTTTAAAAAATGAAACATTTTTTATTGTCTCATCAACATCCTTAAAAAAGATAAAAAACATTTTAAACAACGCGAGATATAAGACAGTGATGCTGCAGTTTCTTCATCATCTTTTGAAAAAATATTGTGTTTCCTTCCAAGGTTCGATTCTGGTTTCAAATTCCCAACTTTTTCTCTTCCTCACAAATTTCATTTTAATGAGCAACATTTTTCAGTCTTACTTCCCGATTTTCTCTGACTGCATCACATTTATATACGCACAAGCTTAAATAATAATGATGATAGAAGGAAAGTGTTGTAAGAATGGTATAATATTTATTTTATAGCTTCTTTGGAGTGCCCTATCTTCAATGCCATGCCAAATCGTAATGGGAGAATCTGATGCGCAGTAAAACAACAATTTTCTTTCATACAAGCCAAATGAGTTCGTTATTGTGATGAAATATCATCATTTTTGATATACTGCAGCGGGTAATGATTCTCATAACTTGCAATATAAGAAAATGTAAAGGAAAATAGAAGGCAAAAGTATTGTTGTTGGAAATAAAAAATAAGGCAGAAAACTTTATTTATTAATGCTTTGTTACTTTTTTTGTATATTACGAGCTTTGTCATCATCATCAGAAAGATATCATCAGTGGCAGTTATGAAGATATTGTTCAGCCCGATGTAAAGTTTTTCATAAAAAAACCTTTGAACTGTGAAATGATGAAATTTTGCAACTTTCTATTCTTTGTCAGGTTTAAATGTAAGGTTATTTCAGTTTAGAAGGACAAGGATGTTCTGTACTAACAAAAATTGAAAAAGTCATCATCATCATCACCAGCACCAGAATCATCAGAAGGAGTAGCATTTTCTCTGTTCTTTCTCTACTTATATGTCGGAGTTTTTACAATCCTATCCCTTCCTTTACTCTTCATTCATAATTTACGTATACTTCACAGGATTCGACAACCAAAATCTAAATCATGGGAAGATGAACATAACTTTTCTCTCATCAAAAGACAAAACGGAATTCAAAACAGTTTTTGTTTCTTTCGTGTCCTAAAATTATAATTTTATTTATTTAAACAAAAATATCATATTATAGTTGTATTTTTATTGTTTATATTTTCCTTGCGTTAATTGTTAATTAAGCCGTTTAGCTACGCAAGGAAAGTATTCAACACAAATTTAGAGGCTGAAATCCCAAATTGTACAAAACAAGTATACTTCAAGGTTAAAGTTGAACATGTGCATTAATTAAATAAAAATCATTCGTTAAAAATCAACGGTTCCTTGCAGCAATATAATGAAAGCAGTAGATTCGAAAGATCCATCACTACAGCTACTTTTAGCCTTTCAAAAACTATTTATTCCAAATTCACATTGACATGGTGTTGGTCGAAATTAAAGGATTTTCCCCCAGAAAGAATTTATAAGAAATGTAATTCATTGATGAAATAACTGGAAATCCTATTATGAGAGAACACCCACACTTTTTCATTGTTGTCGTTAATGCAGTACTGCGGAGAGTTTAAGTAAATCAGCATCAGAAAATCACGGTTTCTACCCGACGGTTATTCTTTACTCACCTAAACACCTAAATCTGTCATGCAACAATACGGTAAGTTGTACTGAAGCAAAGGAAGAAGGACAACCATTCCCTGAGAAACGCAACATGAAGCCGTACATGATTGCGTAAGATTTATAATCTGTGAAACCTTACTACAGCTACGTAGAAGATCTTGTGTCGTGTCGCCAGTCAGATTAAGAAGCATGTTCGCAGAAAGCAAAAAATGTACAAAAATTCTATGCGTTGCAGCTGCGGTCAGGTGAAAGAATTGGAGTTCCCATTCAACAAGATTAATAAAAACAAGGCACCAAAATAATAATGCGACAATGTGACTTGGACTGCACTACCTACGAGAACTAGTTTTTAAAATAACTTAACAAAAACAAAAAATTATATTGAAGTTTTTTTGGGTTTTGCTTCCACGTGGATTGGAGTAATGTCGCATTCTGTACTTCCTTAAGTAATTTCCGCATTGAATTGCACAGGAGCTCACAGCAAGGAAAAACCGCATGTTGCCCTCCTTTCATCTCGTTTGCCTTTAAACTTTGGATGATTGAGTTGTAATCCATTTCCTGGATCTATCGAGAAAGTTGGTGAAAGCTAGAAAAAGAAAAGTATATTATTGTGTGTAAAAGGGTAAAGAATCCATCTAACTAGAAATCTAGCTTTTTTAAGAAATGTAAAAAAAGTACTCTCAAGGTTCGAAAAATTATCTACATTTAATCTATCCGAGCAATGCAGACATAATCAATAAATCCGATGAAAATGTTTAAAATATTTAAATTGATCCGCTTTAAAAACTCTAAAATCACAAAACGTACAGTTAGACATACAGAACTAGCTCCAGCAGTTAGCTGAACAAGGACAACCACTTTTAATTAGAACGACGCTGAATTGCCTTCTAGGAAAGATAATTTAAAAATAGTATTTGGATTCTCTGCTTCTTAACCTAGCCGTTTGACTACTTCAAAAAACATTTAAAAAGTTTACAAGGCAAAAAATACTCATTCGGTTTATTTGGGCAGGTTTAATAATCTGTGGTGGTGCTATGCTAGTCGCATCTTTAGCACAATAGAAAAAGAAAACAAGTGAAGAGTAAAGGAGAACAAAAAAGAAGAGGAATGAGGAAGATGGGATCTCTCCAAAGAATAAAAAGATTTATGTGTTTGTGAGGACTACAGCAGTGAAAATTACTGGCCGTACCCATAATTTGAACCTCATAATGGAACGGATGTCATAAACTTGAAAGGATCTAATGCCTTTTCTTTTCACCAACAAAAAATTTCTTTCTCTCGCACACACTATATTTTTTCCGTTCCTTTCACCTTTTGGCTGTTTTTCTAAACTTATTTAAGCCCTTTTCCTTTAACAGGTATACCTGTGTATATACATATCTCGGTATGAGCACTCCAAATTTCAGAAGCTAGCCTAACCTTTTACTTTCGCAGTTTCATGTTAGATTATTTTTTGGCAAAAAACAGAAGAATGCTGTTATAAAAACCGAAAACGCATACCAAAGTCGCACATGTATAATAATATGATTATAAACCCATTCATTTACTTTTAGCCACGGTCTACCACTTTTCTAGGAGGAGATCATGAGATGCGATACCAAAAATTACTTTATTACAGGAACAGCATACTTTCCCGTAGTATTTACAGGTGTGAAATCAAAATGATCAACTCAAATACTTTAGTGAGTGTTTACGAGTGGAAAGGAGAATATATGGGATGGAATGAAATACTTTAGTCTCTTTCTTCATAATAATGTTTAAAAATTCGTTTTGTGGCCACTAATAACTAACGTTGAATTTGCCAGGGCAAAGAATGTGACATTTTAGATTTATAATACGTAGGCAAGAAGAGTGAAACCAAACTACACAATCCAACTCACCATCGCCCCCACTTTGTAAGTAGTGCACCCATCTGATTAAAAAGCATTTTTCCATTTCTTGAGTCACGATCCCAGTTTTAAACAAATATTTTTGTGCAAAAAAATAATGCTAATG
>JAANSO010003766.1:0-10934 GCA_036507315.1 Lepidocyrtus fimetarius | reverse complement strand
AAAAATGTATTTAACATACGGGATGAATGAAACTTGAAAAACTGCAGCTTTCTTATTCTCCTGCTACAATGCAAAATCAAGTACCACAAGGGACGCGTCAGACCAATCGATCATCTCTGAATGAAAACCTCTACTTTCTCTAGTTATCTTCAGAAGCGGTTCAGGACTACTTTAGTTTCTCGCGTACCACTTTTTTCTTGGCAAAGCCAAAAGGCAGTCACGTTAGAAAGTTTTTGTGGTGGATCGAAAGAAAGAGAAAGTTTTTTTACAAGACACCTTATTTCCTTCATTGTTATACATTAGTTGTAGAAGCGGACAAAGAATGAAAAGGATAGGCTTAAAAGTAGTTAATAAACAAGCTGTAGCATTTCTGCAGTGAAAATCGCCAAGTGTTTTGGTACTTGGTACACCAAACTGAACTTTTAGATTCGAACCAAATTGATCCTCTTACTTAAAACTTAAAAAAGCATGCTTTTTATAGAGAATTGGAAAAGGGATGGACTCGACAACATCTTCATTTTGTAAGACTTAATAAAAAGTTTCTTTAAAAACTACTTCTCTTCCAATAGTTTATGCATATATACACTGGGAGGAGTCAAAAACGAGAGAAAGTATAAAAAATCGATTGTTTGCAACTTTTATTGTGACATTTTGGAAGGAAATCAGTAATCCGTTTTTAGCACTGACTTCTAAAGTTCCTCTCCGCTTTCTTTTACAACACACTGTATATTTTTTATTAGAAGCCGAGAGATCTATGAAAATTTAATATTCCAAAACCCAGTGATCAACTTTTAATGCACATGTCCACTTTTAACTCCGCGTTCAAATTTTTCATACACTTTCTTGCAAAATTAAAGTCGCGGGTTATATTTCAAAGCTGTGCTTAATTTAAATCCGGGCACAAATATAGAATATACGGTATATCTATAAACGTGTGCTTAATAACGATGCGAAAATATTTGTACTTTTATTCCATCCTTTTCCACTTGAGTTAAATGAACACATTTTCTTCTCACCCAAAAGAGAGATTTTTTATGCAGAATACTTATGAAAATGAAAGTTGGCCTGGTTCTCTTCTTCTCTGTGAACAAAAGATTATCATCTATCCCCTCACACGCTCTCACGTCTCCTGTCTTTCTTGCTTTCTCAGCCCATTATTATCAGCTCTCATCCGCTCCCCTTCACTTCTTAATATTATGATGTCAATATCCCTCATCTCTCACTCCATTCTACAAATAAGTTTTTGCTCGAGTAAATAAACCAAAGTCTTGGCAAACAATAAATGTAAGCGGAGTTGCCAAAACAAATTTTCCAATGACATGAATTTTACATTTTTTGCTAGAAAAAGTATTTTACACAACCTTTTCTTCAAGATTTCTTAAGGTGAGCTGCGACTATTGGCAAAAAACACCTACTGTATAAAATAGAAAGAAAAATCATTTGAAAAATGCTGGAATTGTAAAGCTATAACAGGATATAAAAGTTATAGATAGTTTGCAATCTTTTTCCAGAAGTGTTATATTGCAAAACTCGAATAAAACATTTATGCTGGAGTAATTTTTAAAAATGGATGAAGTCTGGAGCCTATACACGCTGGAAGATATCGATTTACAGATGTTGAATCTACAGAGATTTTTATAAAATTCCCAACTGGAATCAACTGGAATTAGATAATAGAATAAAATCAAATGATGTACAATAGAGGAAGCGTTGAATTAAAAAAGATACGAGATATCTAGAAATCACTTTGTCATTTGTCATCTTGTCAGAAAAATCTACATTCAACCATTTGTATTTTCCTATCAGGCATTTTCTAAGATTTTTTAACAAATTGAATATCAAATCTGATGCGAATGCTGTACATTAATCATTTAAACCAAATTTAAGCACTGTTTTGTATTTCTTTAAACTGGAGACGTTTCGTATTTAGTTTCTAAAACTTTGAAAAGTTAATTGCAGTCAGCTCTTGAAGGCGGGAATAACAAAAGTTTGCATGAAACACGAAAAGTCTTCAAAACTCCCGTTATTTGGAATATGAAACGAAATTGAGTAAAATCTTGTTAAAAATCAGTTAACAAATTATAAAAACAAAAGTTTTTTAACAGACCTCTTCACGAATCCAGTTAAGAGAAAATGAATCGTTTTAAAGAGAGCACACGCTATTGTGATTTGTTCTACTTTCCCCGTTTAAACTGTACACGCAAGTTTTAGGCACACTTCAAGCAAAATACTTTCTTTATAGTAATCACGTCAAAAATGACCATCTTTAGTTAAACAGGTCGGAAGGACTAAAGAATGCCTACATTTTAAAACTTTTCAAAGCCACAGTTTCAAGTTTCCATTTAAATCGGATGCCATTTTGCATGTTTAACGAATTTCTATTACCTCTGGGGAAAACAAATTGTTTGAAATTTGTGTATTTTTAAAAGCATGTAAATACTTCATTACTCCCGTGAGAAAATAAAAAACATAAAATCAAGTATTTCTATCAGCAAAAATGTTATTGTCCAAACAGAGAGTTCCAGTGTGAACAAGTTTGCTACATGTTGGAAGTGTGTAAACAAACCGCTCTCTGCAGTTCCAACATCATGTCCTTTACAACCGCTGTTCCGTTCCCAAATATCTAAACTCCAATGATGCAGAGAAGAATTATGTTTTTTTGTTCTAGTTTGTTACAAAAAATTATTCATTTGAAATGTGGAGGAAATCACGTAACCTATCTAGGAATATTTTTATCAACATACGGAAGCCTTTTTTCAAAATGCGTAGGAAATAAAAGTTAATGCTCCGGTCCCAGGCCCATCTTGCACCAATCCATGTAAAGTAGTGCTCATTTGGGAAACGCAAAAAAAGAAACGCAGCAGTCATTTCTCTTTTCCTTTCCGCAAGCCATTTCCATTTGACAGAAATATGCAAAACCATAAGAAAATAAACGTTATTTTCTTCTTTTTTCTCTGACGTAATTTAAAAAAGTGCTTGTCTACTTTCGTGATGGAATGTAAGTGTATGCAGAGAAAGTTTCTTCAACTATGGTTCGGTTTCTTACAAAAATAAAAGCAATTGAGCTTGTTAGCACATTATTGATGCTTTCTTCACTGTTCAATGACTCTCCTCGTCAGTTTAACAAATTGAAAGAAGGTATTTGGGTTAAACGTTATGCATATTCTAACCTCCTCTTCTTCTTCAAGGATCAATTCACGCTCATTTTTCATTTTTTGAGAGCACTTTCAGATGTGTTCAACAGCCAGAATAAAAAGTGACGGAGCATTGTGCGACGGACTTTCATCAATGAAATATTTAAGCGTTCTTAAGTGTATTGGTAAACGTCATAAGTGCAGAGTAACCATCAATCCTCAAAGAAAAACGCAGTGTCATTTTTTACCGTTTTTAACATATCAAACGACTTCTCCACTTTTGCATATTCATCTTAATTTCTGCATTAGTTTTAAAAAGTCAAAATAATTGGCTTAATTTTGTACATTGGCAGTAAAAGTAATTCAGCAATTTTACCTTTGGGATTGTAAAATATGGGATGTAAAAGAAAGCCGCGTGGTAATGTATTTGCTTTTATTCTGGGTCGTTATACCTGAACTCGTTTTTCTCCCGTAAAACTCCTTTTGTTTAAAAAGTCGAGTTTTTTGCCATTATTATTCCCAAAAGAAAGCTTTTGTGTGTCTCCCATTTTTCTTCATACACGGCGACAAATACTTAAAGGAATGGCATAAAGCGTATATTGAAAAATTGAATAGGAAATGAGTGATTATGTCAGGTAAAAGTAGTGCAGACGTTTTAACAATGTAAATTTCCTAATCTTCATTCTTTGCAAAATATTATTGAAGGCACGTGTAGACTTTCACAATGGAAAAACGAGAGTTTCAGGTACAGGCGCTTTTGATATGCCATTCATAATATAACAATTGCTTATAAAACCGTTATTATGCTAGTTTCTATCCTTCCATATGTTTGTCAGTTAAAATAGGGATGTTAAGAATATTCGTGCCTGGATTAAGACGAGATAGTGTAAATACCTATAGCTTCCAAGCCTACAAGTGTAGGTCCATTCCGCATGCAGCTTTGAAAATCCCTTGATTCCTTTAGCTTTGACGAGTTTTGTAACAGTGAAGGAAAAACTTTATTTTACAAGGTAAATGGAACAGATGATGACACGAAGCAGTGATGACAATTGGGATGTAAAATCACAAGAGTAATCAAAACCGTTGAGTAATATGTTCTCACTCTGAGAAAGATCAACCATGGACTCTAGTAACTACCAAAGTACACATGTTCTTGCAATTTTAACTCTGGCATGTACTTTCTTCTTTTCATATTCTTTGACAATTTCTCTTCAAAAATGTAGATTCCGTTGTGTAAATTGAACGTCATGTCTAGGAAAATAAATTAGGCAATTAAACTGTGGCCCTGAATGTCGTTACTATTTGAGCCTTGTCCGTTTTTCATCCGTTTATCAACAAACTTTATCTACGGATGGCGGTCAACATGAAAACTTGTTGCCACATGAGTGAACAAGGTTCAAAAGCTTATTTAACGATGCACATACATTACGCTCGGATCATAAGTTCAAAAATCCTTTTTTTTTTGCTTTACCGATTCTGTATTCAAAACAGGGAATTGACTGGGCTGTTTAAATTATGACCACACAGTCATATTTCGTTACTGCGGTTTATTTTCCTGTGAAGTTTAGCTTTATTAGTCTACAAGAATTTTATTAATCTGTCAGTAGTAATGTTCCGCCATTGGGTTTAGAGCTAGTCATGCAATATTCAAAGAAATCAACTACGTAAAAGCTCTGACCTTAAAATTTGCGTGTTAATCAAGTGTGACAGGTACAGAAATTGAAAAACATTCCAGGGGGTAAAATAGGGATTAAATATTATGCAATTTTGCATTCCTAACTTTATCGATTCTAAAAGAGAGTGGGTGGTAGCATAGCATGAATGACAATCCTATAGAGTTTTAAATTTGCAAAAAATACATCTGGAAGTAGGAAGTCGTCTGTCAGTATCATTATCATATGCATTGTCTTAGTATTTCCACCAAATGAAACTCACTGGAGTCTTCCATTCTACAGTGACGCTCGAATGATATATGACCATTAATTTGTGGTTTTTCTCTATTATTCCAGCAGCATACATTCCAGTGACTTTTGGAATTTTGACGAATAGTGCTCAATGGGAAGCCATATAGTTTTATAATTTAGGTATTTTTGCTCATTTTGTGCAAACATTGTCATTTTTATCATTTTTCTACTATTTTGCAAAACTTTAAATCAACTACGCTACATTTAACACTTTTATTTGTTTATACTGCATAAGCAATTGTATTATGATATAATAATTCATTTTAGAAAGTAATTAATGCATAAAGTGAGTGTAAATGTGTATTTTACCACACTTAAACTCCTTTAACTGCTCTCAACTGCAACAATCCTGTGAATAAATTACTTTGAAGGGCACAGCATTCTAGAGAAAAGCAGCTTACGATGTTTGAATGGATTTATAATGAGGATTTCATTAGTAATTTATTTCTCTTTTAAATTTATTTTCATTATTAATGGAATGCAATACAGTGCGTCCTAAAAGCTTATAAATATTGAGTATTCACAGTTCAAGGGGATTGGACTACAAGAGAGGGGTTTTTTGGACTTCATAATTTAAGGAAGGGATTAGTTTTCTGGAATGGAAGTGCTGGCTTGAAGCTTTACTAGTTTCCAGGAATTACGCAACTCTCCATCTTTGACGGGGATCTTGTTTATCACAGCTCCCATTAAGGACGTTAGCTCCACTACTAAAAGAAAATATAACATATTCAGGATTTACTATTATGAAAAGTAATAAATTCAAAGGTTTAATTCACCTACCTAGAATTCAAAAGACATTTCCCCGTAGAGAGACTCTGGAATTGAGACTTTCCATGTCCAACATAGGTTATCTTCCATGTTTGTTCGCTAACCACGTTAATATCATTAATAACAGGTGTCAGGGTCCAAGATGAATCGCCTAGTTTCGTCAAAAAAGTTTTAAAACTTTAGAAAATATAGCGATTTAAGGTTAAAGTAATTGTACTTTGGCTCTTACAAGCGTGTAAAAACAGTTGAAAAGTTTAATAGAATAAAAAGTAACCATTTTTGAATGAATTAAAAAGACTTACTATTTTGTTGAAATGTCCATTGTCTATTAGTTTCCGCACTGGCTTGAGAAGTGCCCACTTTTCCGTTTCCAAACGCTGTCAAAAACTGAAAAGTTGAGAAATGCAATTAAGAAACTTATGAGAATTTGCTGATGTTGATGAAACTTTTTTAACTATCTTTCTATTCATCGGATGATGCAGAATAATAATAGAGCTCTAAATTAAGCTTGAAAATAGCTAGATACATCCTCGTCATGATGAGCTGTCTAAGTTCACTCATTCAATATTTACCAATTTACTTTGCTTTCTTGCCAAAGAAAGCTGCCATCATCATTTCCACCACAGTCAACTTTCTGACTCTCATAAACTCATGGAAAATTTTCCCTGTCTGTCTCTATATACATTCTTTAACCACGATCCCGCCCGACATGAATCCAAAGCTATCTGCTGGTGACTTACCGCGCCATCATGCTGACTTTCTAATCTGTAGACTCCACCGGTTTGGATTTTCGTTGCTTGAAGCCGTTGTCCCCGGCAGTAATGAGCGGTGATTGTGAAGAGAATGAAAAGAGTGAAGGGAAGGAATTTCATTTTGTCAAAATACATGGATTCCAAACTATGCAATTCAAATTGGACAAGTTTCTCAAATTACTGCAATGAAACTAGATTCTTTTCTCTGGAATTTCTAGAAGAATAATGGAATTGAGATTTCACACTGGATGACACTGTGGAGCTGCCTCCAAGACACTGACTCAGCCACATGTAAAACGACACTGACAACAGAGAACCGCCTCAGCTCAAAAAATCTTTCTTTGGATAAATGACAAGCATCCTTTGTCCCGTACTGAATAACTTAGAAATGAATGAAAATAATATTTAAACAGATATTCTTTAATATATTAAGTAACGTTAAATTTAATAGATTTTTTAACCTTTCTATTTCTTCAAAGTTGATTACTCTGTCATAGAACATAATAAATCTGTTTGAATTCTAATTATTCAACTACCTAAACAAAGTTATCAATTCAAAAAAATATTTTTACAATGTCCTCAACCAGGTCAAGGCTCACTCCACTCCTGAATAGTCCTACATTTAATTAGTAAATCTAATTTGCAATACAAATTACGTCAGCAAGCAGGCACCTTACTTGCTCTAGCATATAAAATGTTCATTATTTAGCATAATTTATGCTCAAGTGGAGCAATACTTGTTTGCTAGTAAAAACTCAACCTTAAAAAATCAACACTCGGTTATAAAAATGATACAAAGATAAACACTTTTATTATTTAAAGATTTGAACCATATTGCAAAAAGTGATATCATTTATTACAATTAAGATATGAATGTATGACAAAGAAAAAGGTGTTACTTGCTCCAAGTATAATTGTGTCACTTGAACTAGACATTTATTTTTAATGCCTGTTCTTTAAAAGCATTTGAATGTTCTTTATATACTAAATCTTATGCAGTACAGCTTCTGTGCTATTTTTTATATTGTGCTGACCAGAGGCAGTTAACATGCATAATTAATTGCTAGCGTTGGTTTTTATCTTCTGTCATCATAAACAAAAATCATTCATGCTAGTTCAATTACTTGCGAATAATAGCCCCTGTGGAGTATTTTTTACTATTCAAATGTGCTTTTAAGAGGAATAAAAGCCGTTGTATTGCAGTACATAATTGCTTCATTCAGAACTCCAACAATTATTATTTACCAAAGCAATGCCAAAGTGGATTTAAAAATTTTGCATGTTTTATGCTCTAATCTAGTTTTAAATTTATTGCGAATATACAAGGAAATGCAAATGTGTTACATTTTCAAAAAAAGTACATTTTTTGTGATTTTATCAGTTACTACATATTCAAGGTTTGGTTAATTGAGGGACTTCCGGGTTTACGAAATGGAACATTATTTTTTTTTGCTTTTTACATGTAACACGCACCCTTCAACTTCCTTCTTATATGTCAACTTCATTCTTCTTAAGAATCTTATAAATTCACTCTACTACTCATACTCCAGGCCTTTCTTTGTTGCAAAACTGTTTTTTGTAAAAAGGTTAAACGAAGCGTGGATATTGTTCCTTTTGTCGGTATCCCGTCGAGCTCGTTTTGCTGTAATTAATTCACGCTAAAATAGCAAAGATTAATGTAATTTTCATAACCCTTATATCTAGGAATCCAAAGGGTATTAAAAGGATAAATGCTCTCATTATTACAACACAATAGCGAATAGATTATGTAATTAAAGTGATGATAAAGTCATTATAGTTAAATGGTTATAAATATAATTACCAATGACGGATGACATGATTGTAACAGACTATAATTAGTTATCATAGCGGAATCCCCTATTTTGCCTGAAACTTATTATGTCAGGGAAAATTATAAACCTTTATTCATTTAGAAGGAGAATTAATTCTTGACGGATGAAACACGAAATAACTCATCCATGTAATATTTAGCAGAGTATTAAGCTATGGATTAATTTTTAGGGATTACTTTGTTGTTCATTGCTAGTTTGTTTGACGTTGTCCCATCATATCCCACATCAGACAAGAATTAAAAGACTTCGTAAGCTTGTTCGTCCAATTCTGGAAAATAACTACATTCATGTACAGTTTATATCATAGAAAAATGGATCCATTGCTAAACATTTGGCTAGAAATGGCAGTGAATTTCTATTGTTTTTCGAATTTGTGTAATATATCCAAATTCTTTGGTCAAAATGTTTCAAAATTTCATTGTTTTATCGTAACTGTGTGACTGAAGCCTTTAGTTTTTAAACAATATAAAAGCATAAATTTCTTTGAAATACAAATCCTGCGACACATTTAACAAACTCATAAAATAGACTAAAATAATAATTCTAAAGGATAAGGATTAACATGTAATTAAATTACCGAATTAATCTTTTGTATTTTATGCAATGTCATACGTAGGATCCACACAGTCCATCCTAGACATAAATTTCTATTTAATTTTACACGAGGCGCTTCATAGTTTATTTTTATCCGTGCCTATTTGAAAAATAATCCAACTTGAAAGAAAACAAAGGTAAACAATCATCATCAAATGGGTCAAAGATCAAGGGGGAAATTCTTTTGAAATATAAGAACGCCGTATTATGTGGTTTCCAGCTAAAATTGAAACGGATTCTATTTCATTCATGTTATGAGCATTTGAATCCCAGTTTGTTTATAGATGATCTGAAAAGACTGGAAACAAAACATTTTGAAATTTTGTGCCTCAAAGAGACGTCTGCAAAAATTGGAATAGATTTTCTAAGAATTTACTTGGCAATAATACTCGTCGAGCTGCAGACAAACATCTGAATACGATTTTGATCAAGGTTATTGCATACCATGAGCAGACAAATGTTTGTAGCTTGGCAAACATAAAAAACTTTTTCAATGACATAAAAATTGTTTGTTTTCAAGAGAGCTACTCTTGTTTTTAAATTTTAATTTTATTTATATGTACCTCCACCCATTTTTCCATTATACAAGAATTTTATTTGGTTTTCTCACAGGGAGGAGTGCAGTCTTTGGAAGCAATGTTGTACACAATCGATTGGATCAATAATCAAGGAATTATTCCAGGAGTTAAAATCGGAGCGTATATTTTAGACGACTGCGATAAAGACACATACGGTTTGGAACAGGCCGTTGACTTTATTAAAGGTAAGAAATTTTTAAATAATTAAGATAATTAAATTATACATTCCTCTTAAAATTTTTAAATGTTAAATTACATTAGTTCACGCAAATTTCCTGCTAAACTTTAGCCAGTTATGATTGTTCAATGTATGAAAAAAAACCAAAATTGTGAAATTTGGACAATACTTTACTTAATAATTGATTACTCATGCATAATAAATTAACTATTACTAACCTAATCTATTTTTAAGACATTTTACTATCATGACGTACTTGAGTTTGGTAAATGTCACCAATTGATTTACCCGGAAATTTCCATCGGGTTTCTATTTTTAAAATAATATTATTGTTTTCAAACCTTCAAACTGACATAAAATAAATTCAACGTGGGCGATTAAAAGGAAAATATGTTTTATTTTTTAAAACTTAATTCAATAATTTATGATATTTAATATTAAATTCAAGGAAATATCATTTCTTAAAAATGCTACTTTTAATTACAACTTCTAGCAGTATTTGCATAGGAAATGCAAAATACTTTTCCTTGAAGACTTTTTACTTGAAAGCGTGTTTAAACCCGCTTTTCCTAGTTTCAAAGATTTAAGAGCAAGCGTAAAACTTAGTCCTATCAGTTGACTCAATCATATTAAGTAAACTTAAAAATCTTTCAAGCGTTTCCTACTTTAACTTTTTTGTTTGCTTGAAAAAAGTTTTAAGTGAAAAGAAGAACTAGAACGTAACAGTTTTTTATGAGAGCAAGACAAGGGGCTTTTCTATTTTGCGTTTTTGCCATTTTTATTAAGTCTTGTAGCACGTTCCTATTTGAAGATATACTTATTACGTGAACTGCATGGAACAAAAACTAAACCGTTCCAAAGCTCTCCGCTATCAAGCAACAGTCATGATCTAATTTACAATAGTTTACATCATAGGAAACGCATTGGAAATGTATTCATTCATTTAAAAGTATTCTTTACAAGTTGTAGTTTAAATCCTGAAATGCACATCGAAAGCAACACCTCTTTTTATGTAATACCAGTTGAAAATAATGACAACGGTATACGAAGCATATGATTTAATTATTTTTGAGGGAAACCTTGTTATTTATTTCAAAATGATAGATGAGTTTT
>JAANSO010003765.1:0-10935 GCA_036507315.1 Lepidocyrtus fimetarius | reverse complement strand
GGACAGACGGACAGACGGACGGACAGACAGACAGACAGACTAACACATCGATATCATGACTAGCTCTTCGAGCTAGTAATAAACTCTATTGCTTGTTTCTACTTCTTTCAATAGTTAGCAGAAACTTCAATAGATAACATGGGAACCGTGTACAATTTTAAATCAGAGGTAAATTATTAAACCCATTTATTGTCTAATTGTTTTATGTTAAAGCTCCTGTTGAATCTAATAAACAATTTTAAACACGGTTAGTTTGAAGAAACTCTAGTAGAAAAAACGATAATATGGAGAATTGATCTAACAACGCCTCTATGGCAGGCTCCCGACCTTCTCTACAGTGTAGGTCTGAGCTGCTTGCTGCCTCTCGATGACACTTCAAATTCAATCAGGTTTTTCATAGGAAAAAGTGCCAATCCAAACCAATACGGTGCACTTTACGCCAAACTGGAGAACAATCACGGGCAAACCGTTTCAATTGAGGATATTGGAATGTGGATCAGCGGTAAACTGGGTAATTCAGTCGTGTTTAATGAAAAATATATCAACCTAAAAGGCTCTCCACCTTCTAAGGCAATTATTCATGATAATTTCTTACCCAATCAGCAAGTTGAACGAATTTTTGAACTTAAAGTAAAATTCGCTAAGCTCAACAACTTTGCAGCGAACTCCCATCCAAAGCAACTTTCTCCACAAGAAGCATACATAAACCAAGTGGGGAGCTTTTTTTACCCTGATGACAACTTTGCAGATGTTGTTTTAATCTCTGCAGACGGAATGGAGCGCAGAGCTCATAAATTCCTGCTGGCTGCGAGAAGCTCCCGATTTCAAGAGATCTTTCGGGAGACACCTGGAGAAAAAATAAATCTCCCGGATGTGGAAGGAAAGCCGTTGGTTGCCTTGCTTCATTTCATTTACACCGGAGAAATGCACTCAGAGGCTAATAGATGCATGAAAGGGTTACTTCATGCTGCAATTCAGTATGACCTTTGTGGCTTGCTTAAAATCCTGGATAAGAAGTTGATTAGTATTTGCAAGAAGGAGAACATGCGAGAGGTTTTTGAACTGCATCAACTTGCAAAGGACAATTTCATGCCTAATGCAACAAAAGAGATTGCTGAATTTATCAAAGGGCATAGGGTAAAGATTTATAATTTTTATAATTAAATCTCTAAATCATATTTGTTACAAGCTTTGCTTATTAATTTACAGAAATATCTGAAAAGGGATTTCAGATGGATATTCTTTTCCTTTTTTCAACCTTACTAGTGCAGACATTGACGCCGAATTAGAAATGCCAAAATTATGTTTACTTTTACAATGTTTATAAACTATAAACACTTTAACTTTAAAATAGCATAACACAAGTTATAAAGTGTAGCCTGGTGATGATGAAAACGGTTAAGTATGTGTAAATGACGTAGTTTAATAAACTTTATGCAAATAATATTTTCATGCTAGATTTGTTTTTATTTCTCCTTAAAATAAATTCTCCAATCAAGGCAAATAATGACATCCAGCCACGTATATATCCATCCAGTAATATAAACGTTTTTCTTTTCCATAAATAAATAAAATCGCATTTTGGATTGCTTTTTCGAGTAATTTTATCAATTGAATGGTTCTCTCGCAAAATCTCGCAAAAGAAGTCATTTTGAGTAAATACTCGTATTACTAACTAATATTTGATTTTTGAAGGTTCATCAAACGTTTTTTGTATACTTTATTTATCTGGATTTGCCGAACGGAGCTAATGGCAAATACATTCGTATAGTTTAGTTTAATTTCAGAGTTAGAAATAAAAAATATTAAAAAATGATGAAAATAAAAATTAGCAAAAGTTTAATTTACTTTGACAAGTAAAACACTCCACAGATCATTATATTTATAAATTAGTCAGAAAAAACAGCCAAATTTGCACCAAAGGTTAGTGTCCTATCGAGCACACAGAATTTCATAAAATAATTAAACGATAATTTGTTATCTTTGCTTCAAGGATAAGCAACGAAGGTATAAATGAATTCCTGGTTTTATTCGCATTGCGCAAGTTTGAAGAGCTACACAAGCTTAAAATCATTAAGAAAAATGGGAACCGTTTACAACTTTGTGTCTGAGGTAAAGGTAAGTATCATTTTCAGTTTAAATTATTAAATTAAATTATAATTAATTTTTGCTTTATAGTTTAAAAGAAATCTAACGGAAAGATCAGTTACTTGTAAAATCAACCCGAATACACCAAATTCAAATGGTTCGATAGCGACCTGTGTCCTTCCCTTGGATGAACCTTCTTCAACTGCCATTGGTTTCTTTGTTACAACCGGAAATAGTAAATTCTACTCGCTTTGGGCTACCCAGGAGAGTAGAAACGAAACAAGTGAAGATGCTATGGATACAGGAATTTGGGTGAGCGTATCAACAAAGCCAAATCGAGTATTACTTGAGGAAAAATACATAATTCTCAGGAGATCAACTGGTTTACGCACACTTATTTGTAAAGATTTCTTAGAAATCCCTCAAACTGAATGTGCCTTGGAAATTACTGTAAAATGTACTGAAGGTAATAATTTCGAAGCAAATGTTCCAATTGATAAGCAACTTTCTTCAAAAGAAATAGATACAAAACAACGCGGTAATGATAAAGGCGATAAAAAGGCGTTGGGTGGGGATAGCCTTGCCCTTCCTGCAAAATGTGAGCCACCACTGAATGATTCCAGCAAAATGCCCAGTCATCAAAACTCTGGAGAAATGAAAGTAAAGCAAACAATTTCCAACCAACAGGAAACAAGCAGCAATTCTAGCTTTCAAAAGCTACTGTTTGTAGTTTTAGGGTTGATAATTTTATCACTTCTTTTTATCTTTGGCAAAGCTTTAGTCATGGTTGCTCCACTTGTTACGGTTGCGTTGTTCAAAAACAGGAACTAATAAAGTTAATTAAATTTAACTATTAAAAACGAAAAAATAAAGGTTTTCTTACCTTATAAGAGATACAGATAAAGTTTGAGATGTTGCCACAAATTTTAAAATAATTAAAAAATATGTTCTGTCAGTCTGTCGTGTTTCTGGATCCATGAAATTGCAACGGTTTTTAATTTCGAGTAAAATTTTAACTTTTAAGGGTTGTCAATATGTATGAAAAATAAGCGAAAGTTTTTACCTAATAAAAAAAATAATTAATTCACGAAAGTTACACTATTTATAGTTACATTTCAAATAAATAAATAAAATTCATAACGACGATTCAAGTTAGCATAATTTTTTCCTATCAAATATGCTCATCTTACTTAGTGTCTTCCTGGGTTTGCATAAATGTTTAAAAATTATATTTACAGATTACCCAAAACGATTTCATACTTTTACAAGAACGGTCAAAATTTGCAAATATGCTGGTAATAAAAAGCTTCAGACTTGTGACTTATTTGTCTAAAATGTTCATATACAAACAAGATAATAGCTTTCGGTTGATTGTTTGTTTATTTATTAATATTTACTTCTCAATGTTCCTGTGCTCGCTCACCTACAGGTAAATACTTTGAATGATTGTGAACATATTTGAGTGATAACATTAAATCAGCAGATAAGTTATCAAACTTTACAGTTCAAGTATTGCCCAAAGCAGCCTCTATTCATTATTTGATTCTCTAATGTGAACGCAGTCAACGTTGGACAGGTTAACTTTCTGTTAAAATTTGCCGTAATAATGGAGGAAGCAATGGAAAACGTGTACAATTTCAAATCTGAGGTAAATCCACAAAAACATGTGCGTCATTTGATAATTAACTTTTTTACATTTTTTCTAGTTTGAGAAAACTCCAATGGAAAAAACAATAATATGGAGAATTGATCTAACAACGCCGCTATGGCAGGCTCCCGACCTTCTCTACAGTGTAGACCTGAGTTGTGAGCTGCCCTTGGATGACAATTTAAATTCAATTAGATTTTTCATCGGAAAAAGTGCCAATCCAAACCAATACGGTGCACTTTACGCCAAGCTGGAGAATAAAAGCGGTCAAGCCGTTTCAATCGAGGATATTGGACTCTGGATCTCCGCTAAAGTGACCGATTTGAAGAGCTCAAACGCCCAAAATGTTTTATTTCACGAAAAATACATCAGCCTAAAAGGTTCCAAAACAATTATCCACGACACTTTCATTGCAAATCAGCAAGTTGAACGCATAATTGAGCTCAAAGTAAAATTTGCAAAGCTGAACAACTTCGAAAAAACCTTGACCCCCTCTGCAAAACCTCGTTCTACCTATGAAGCCTACGTACACCAAGTGGGAAGCTTCTTTTACTCCGATGACAACTTTGCAGATGTCGTTTTAGTCTCTGCTGATGGAATGGAGCACAGAGCTCATAAGTTCCTGCTGGCTGCGAGAAGCTCCCGATTTCATGAGCTCTTTCGGGAGACACCAGGCGATAAAATAAATCTCCCGGATGTGAACGGAAAGCCGTTGGTCGCCTTGCTCCATTTTATTTACACTGGAGAAATGCACGCAGAGGCTAATCGATGTATGAAGGGGTTACTTCACGCGGCCATTCAATATGACCTTTGTGGCTTGCTTAAAATCCTGGACAAGAAGTTGATTTCTATTTGCAAGAAGGAGAACATGCGAGAGGTTTTTGAATTGCATCAACTTGCAAAGGACAATTTCATGCCTAATGCAACTAAAGAGATTGCCGAATTCATAAAAGGGTAAAGATTTCTACTTTTCTTAATTAA
The DNA here is from genome assembly GCA_036507315.1 of Lepidocyrtus fimetarius. Classification (NCBI taxonomy): domain Eukaryota; kingdom Metazoa; phylum Arthropoda; class Collembola; order Entomobryomorpha; family Entomobryidae; genus Lepidocyrtus; species Lepidocyrtus fimetarius. Next base: position 6,218 of record JAANSO010003765.1, on the reverse strand, counting down.
ATCTTAAATTTATAAATGATTCATTACAATTTTTATGTATTTATTTACAGGAATATCTAAAAAGGGACCTCAGGTCCAGAGGACAATCTTTTCCGTATTAATGCAGACCAGATTGTGGATGTAAAATTAATTTAAATTTAACACGTTTTATAAACTAATATAACTTTATTACATATTTCAAAATTGAAAATAGCATAATAGTAGCCGTTAAAATGTAGCATGATGTTAGTAAAAACCGGTAAAATAATTGTAGAGTGTAATAAACTTTATGCAAATAGTAATATTTACTATGCAATGCTTGTTTGAATTTATATGCTTAAAATTATATTTCGCGTAATGCAAGCAGAGCAAAGAATGGCATCCGCTCACGTACATGATTCACCAATCCAGACAGTAAACGATAAAAACGTTTTTCATAAATAATAACATTTTGCACTGATTTTATGCAATATTGACTTAAATATTTTATCAAATAAATTCATACAACCATTGACACGACTATCGACTTATAGTGAATAGTGAGTCATCTCTTCAAGAAGCTAAAACAGGTCATTTATAGTAAATATTACCAGCTACTATTTGATTTTTGAACTTTGATTACTCATCAAACGTTTTTATTGACATACTTTACTTATCAGAAAAGAGCGATGTAAATTTTAAACGTTATTACATGTGTTTCAGTTTTTAATTACTTTTTAATTTAATTGATGTAATTATTAGGTTTAGGCTTAAATGTCTGCAAAATCATATCTGCAGCTTTTTCCGCAATTGCAAAAACAGGAGCTTGAGTATTCGAGTTAGTAAGATAAGGCATTACCGAAGCATCAGCAACTCTCAACCCTTCAACCCCAACGACCTTCAACTGGGAATCAACAACGGCTTGAGGATCTTCAGGTCCACTTCCCATTTTGCATGTTCCACTTGCATGGAAAGCAGTGGAGCTCTGCTGTCTAATATAACAAGTCCAGTACGCGTCACTCCGGAAGTTGAAATGGCTGCAGGACGGAATCGGAGTAGAAGACAGGCGACAGCCTAGTTGCCGCATGGCTTTTGTTTTCTCACAAAGCCTTTCCAAATGTTTAATCGCGTCTTTCATAACTTTCTCGTCGTCGGGATGAGTAAAAAACCCAAAATCAATCAATGGGGGACCATCAGGGTTTTGGGGGTTTAATTTAACACTTCCAACGCTCTTAGGTCGAACCACAATGGGGCTCCATCCGGTAGCAACTTCGTTTTCTTTTAAATCCGGGACCGTTTGCAGTGAGCCGGTTTCCATCCCAAAAGGAATGAATTGAATATCCGCCCAGGTATCCTCCCTGTTTGTGTTTTTCCTCAAAGATAAAAGCCCGGATGTGAAATAACCTTGAATTGCCATCCCAACATGGGAGGAATAAGGTCCATTTCCGGTTTCTTCGTATATGTTCCAAGCCGCTGGGGTCAAATCCCTTGAAGGAACGAGCAGAGCAGAACGATTTGCAAAAATAATTTGCAACGGCGCCACAACATGGTCCTGGAGCGTCTTCCCAACCGGAAGTTCCTTCACAATTGGAATCTTTGCCCCTCTGAGAACATCTCCAGGTCCAATTCCGGATCTCATAAGAATCGCAGGGGAGTCCATTGTTCCAGCACACAGAATAATTTCCTTCCTGGCTCGTGCATACCCCATTTTTGTATTACTGAAGGTCACTCCAATGGCCCTCTGTCCCTCGAAAATAATCTTTTTGACTTCGGTATTAAGCAAAATTGATAAATTTCCTTCTCCTAACTTCCGGTTAGTCCTTTCCAGCAGAGGTTTAATATACCCCGAGAACGAGCTCACCCTTCGTCCCCCACTTTGTGCCAGGTCAATCCTAGTAATTGAAGGAGACTGCGGACCGTTAGCATCCCCCACGGGGTAGCCTATTTCTTGCGCGGCTTGGATAAGATTCGCAATGGCGGGTGTGTAATACTCAGTGTGGGAAATGGAAACCGGACCTTTATATCCCCTTTGGTTTGTTGGATTCACTCCGGAGTAATTTTCAGATTTTTTAAAATATTTCAACATGTTTTGATAATTCCAGCCCGGGTCTTTTGTTAGCCTCCCCCATGTATTGTAATCTTCAGGATGGCCCCTATTCCAAAACATTCCGTTGATACTGCTTCCCCCTCCCATTGTTTTCCCAATTATTTGCGTAATAATCTAAAAACCAAGCTTAATTACTAAACTTATCTTAATAAAATTATTGTAAGGTTTCCATACCCCATTCCTAGATAGTCCTGCATTCTTTTGGGGGACACTTTGATAAAATTTCAGTTCATTTGGGTAGTTGTACATTGAGGTTATGCTCATTAGCGCGGGAACTTCTAAGTTTGGGTTGGGAAGGGCTCCATCCTCGATTAGTAAAATGCTGTGCTTGCCGTTTTCAGCTAATCTAGCAGCAATCACGCACCCCGCAGTTCCGCCCCCAACTAAACAAGCAAAGAATTGAATATTATTTTGCTAAATATTTTAAAATATATCGATTCTTACCGATAATATAATCAAAAACATTATTTTCCAATTCAAAGCTCGTTCCTGTTTTAATTACGAAAAACAGGAACAATATTCCAAAGCTTAACTTCATTTTCCTTAACTTTCTGGTCTGACTCTTCTATACTGACTAAAGCAGATAAGTGAATCGAGACTGCGTTCATCTGACTATGACCGTGAAGACAAGGGAAGTGCTAGTCCTTCTCTTACAAGAAAAATAACTTTATTTCATGTTCATTAAAACGTGATTTTAACTTTGTTGATTTATTAAGCGACTCCTTAAATATACATTAGTTAAATAGCAAATAATTAACCGTTATTATCCTTCAATTTATTAAGTTATGACCATTTCCTAATCTTAACAGCTCAGCAGTCCTGTCCGCAATAGACCGGAACTTGTGTGTTAGCATTGATAACTGACACTTGATTACAGAAGCATCCTTCCCGTCCTTCAATTAAACTTGGAGTCTACAACCGCTTAAGGATCTTCAGCGATGCATGCGCGTTCATTCAATTTTTATTTTAAGACTTGGAAATTAAAAGGAGTAGATTATTAATCAAATGATTTCCAAAATCAATGCAATGAAGGGGTGTTTTCTCAACGATGTAGTTAAAAGATCCAAAGTGGATCTTAACAGGGGACATGGCCTACGAAATCTTCTTTTTCATTTCCCTTCCATTCTGATTCCAACCGAAGTTGATGACGATGCCACAATGTGAATCTGTTTCCTTATCTTTTCAAGTACCCTTCCAGACTCTTCATATATTCCAGCAAGTCTTTTAAGATACACAAGATTGTACAGAACGCAGTTAAGAATAAAATTGAATGAAATCAAGAGTATGGCTTTTTAAAAATATTTCTCAAAATAAACCACCAAAGCTACTGAGAGATCTTGCGACAAGATTACCGCCGTTATGGAAAGCTACATTACTGACCTTGAATAAATTAGATAGATAGCCATAAACCACCCGAGATGACCTCCAGGGGGGTTAGCTTTGCTACCACACCCCTTCCATATTTCTTCTCTCTCCCTCGCATAATTCTTCAGACCTTAAGCTTTATTTTTCTGTAATTGTTGCAAGAGTTTTTTTACTTTTGCTGATCTTTGCACATTCTGTTGAATTTGTTTTTAAAACTTTTACCTTCTGTCTGACCTTTATTTGACTTTTTCTAATGAAACATTTTAATTGTGTCTGACGGAAGTTGTGCAATCAAGTAGTTTCTAACCGTTCATTTATCTTTCCTTAATATTAACTTTGTCGTAAACAATTATTATTTAAAAACTTTCCTGTGTTGAGAGTGAGCTTTATTTCCTCTTTTTATTAAATTAAATTGGCTTTCTTCCTGTCGGTTACATTAAATTATTAAATTATTTTACAAATTGAACATTTTGCACTGAAATTCGAGAACCGGTTTAGTTGTACAAGTTTGCTTAACTATAACTATCAATGAATTACATACTTTATTATACTAACTAATTTCAGTAATATTAATTAAGTTTAGAGAATAGATGATGATTGAAATAAAAACAGGTTTTTTAAAATCTACAAAGCAATAGAAGTAAATTAATAGTCAAATGATTTCCAAAGTCAATGCAATGCAGAGCAGATTCCTCATATATTCCAGCAAGTCCCTTAAGATACACAAGATCGTACAAAATGGAATCAACAATCAGAATGAAGGAAATAGAAAGCATTACAAAATTTCCAAAGATTTTTTAACATAAACAACCAACGCCACTGATAGACCTTGTACTAATATTACCGCAGGTATCATCAGTGACATGATTGACCTTTGCTGTACTTGATTAGCTGAATTTGTAACAAGTTGAATATTTCTGTAAATCACAGCTTTCCGTTGTGCAGACAGACTTCCCTCCAACTTCAATTGTGCATACTGTGCAAGTATTTCCCGTAAAGAAATAGTAGTCAAGATTTGAATGGAAGCAACTCCAAAACCAATCACATGACTTGCCATAGCAAAAGCAAAATAGTGAAGAATCATTGAAGCAAGTATGACTGCATACCTCCATATTGTTATGATCCAAGATGACGCAACATTGCATTTAAATCCGGTTGGAACTATCCCCCGTTCTTGGAGATATTCCGGAAGTAGCCAGAAAGCAATTGGATATATAGGCGCGCATGGAAAAATAAGATGAAGTCCTAATGATAATAGAACAGGAATAATTATTACAGACCAATACGCAGAATACGCAAATAAAAGGTTCAACTTTTCTGTAATTGTTGCCTGGAAAGCCACTTTTCTTTCTTTTGCTAAATTTTGCAATTTTTGGAGTAGGCGGATTACCCCATTCATAAGCAAAACAATTTCTGAAGCATTTTCCTTTAAGATCGCCAGAGGTATTAAAAGTTGCAAATTAGAGGTGACCTGTGAGCTTCCGGCAACAGCGACGTAGTGGAAGGATTGAAGGATAATGAAAAACGTAAAAGCAAGCTGGAGCAAGTTCAAGTTACTTTCTTTAATTTGAATGAGGTCAATGGTGCATCAATTGTCGCCAATTCCTCCATGTTCTCACCTTGCCCAGGATATTTATCGAGTTTAACGACGTTTTTAAATCTTTTTTAAAACAATTCCAAAGAGAGCTATAAATGAAAGTATTTGACTGTTTTAGCCGCTCTGAGCTAACGCGCAACAAGTGTTCTCTGAAAATTAAAGACCCTTTTTTGTAATTTATCAGCAATTTGATAATTTTATGGTTTAATGGTTAGCATGTAATGCAAGAAATCAACACGAATTTGTTCAATATTAAAATTATATTGGAGTATAAACTTAACACTTTTTACAATATTTGATCCAGTTTTATTAGTATTAAAAAGTAGTTAAAATACCACATAAAATTATTCAAAGATTCTTCATAATTTTCAAAGGAAGAATCATTTTACTAATTTACTTTTGAAGTTTGGCTTTTATCCATCAAGATGACCTTTTTCGTTTTCATCATTTGAAACAATCACTTTTGGAAACTCATGTATCCTCTTCTTTTGGAATTTTCAGTTTGGATTCTATCAGCGTTTTGTTATGCAGCGGCTCATCCCCAGAGAGGATGCTCCTCGCTTAGATCGCTTTGTGAATTTTCCCCAAAAGGCTCTGCACTCGATTCCGTAGTGGAGTCAAATGTTGATGGCTCTTTGATTAAACCAAGATATTCATTTTTTTCTATTTGTCCAGCCTCGTTTGAAACAACCACTTTGTAAAGTCCGGCATCCTCTTCCTTGAAATTTTGAATTATGAGCGTGACCTTGTATTCCATCAGCGTTCTGTTGTTCTGCAATGACTCATCTTCAGAAAACGTAAAATTCCTTATGGTCACGTCACCCTTACGCCAAATAACTTGAAGGGGAAGATCCCCGCTAAAATCGCATTGCAAATTCGCACTTTCTCCTAATTTCGGTTCTTTATCTGCACTCAATTTCATAATATTTGGAAATGCAAGGCATTTAAGTTTTTCCGATTTAACATCCTTCCATTCAATGAAACCTCTATTTTGAATTGGTTCTTTTACCCCAAGGGTTTCGCATGTTGAACTAAAATCGTTTTGTAAATTAACATTTCGTTGTTTTAAAAATGTTAGAAGATACAAGAATTGACAATCACACTTCCAAGGATTGCCGTTGAAATAAACCGTTGACAGACTTTTCAAATTGCGGAGAACTTTCCAATCCAGAGAATGAATCTTGTTAGACG
>JAANSO010003764.1:0-10936 GCA_036507315.1 Lepidocyrtus fimetarius | reverse complement strand
CTGTGGTGTGAGCGAGTGATCGCATTGCTTTTTCTCTTTCCTCTCTCACGTTCACAAAATTCACAATTCACACTACAGTTCAAAATCAATACGTACGTTCCCTTAAAAGGGGAAGAATAATTATTACAGATTGGGAAAAATACAGTTCACGCTATTGTTTTTGTTTTTGCTATTCACAAGTACTTTTTGCTGATTGTCAAGCTCAAACTATATGAACATGGCACATTTTTCTTCCAGAAAATGTCAAATTGGAATTGTTTCAATAAAGCAGTTTTATTTATTCCAAAAATTAATGTGGAGGTCACAGTGTCACAGTGATACCAACATATTACATTTATTATCTGACTTCCATATGATGATCAAAGAAATTAAATATGAGTCAGTCATTCGCATAATAAATGAGTATTACATGAGTGAGTCGTAATTTTTATATAGCTTTTGTTTGGATATTTTATGCAATAATATACTAGGTACGAAATGTTAGTACTAGATTGTAGATACTATGCTGTAAAAAGAATTTGTGGCTGCTCGCTGTACTCTGTATAAGAATTATTGTACTTTCACTTTTTTCTGGTTGGCCTTCCTTCACAATCGAGCCTACAAGCTGCAGAGTAGACAAAGAGAATCGAATGAATGGATTTTATGGAAGGTTGTTTTGGCGTCCCTTCGCCTAAAGCAGCAACCAAAGCATTATATTTGTCCAAACAATGCCTCAAATAAATGAATTTAACGCTTTTTAAAAGCCAATTGATAGATCTTTATTCAAGTTATAAGATAGATAAGTGAGAGATCTCAGATGCCATCATCAACTCCATATCATGCATCAAAAAAATTTCGGTCAATTTAAATGACCAGCGATTGGTCGGTTGTTTTTCAATTTGATTTTCAGTTGATTATGCTCAATAATTTGTTAAGAAATCAGCGGAAAAATAATTAAAGAATTGTAAGAAAGAGTTGGGCAAATGTTTTTATTAAAAACTGTATTAATGATGAATCTTGTTCTGACAGCATATAATTCTATTTTAATATCTGAGTGGCATGTATACAGAATATGAAGCACGTATGATTGACTAGATTTCATCAAACGGAACAAATAAAACGTAACTATTATGTACAACCTATGCTTTATTTTTCCGTATTTTAGCAAACATTTAATAATTGTGTTTGAATTACAACAACAACAGCCCACACATTTTTGCCTTATTATAATGAACCAATTTATTATACTATAAATACCGACTAGATACACGCCCAACGCAGACAATATTGTATCTTCTTGCGAGACCGGTGGAAATTTAAGATTTATAAATGATGTAGAAAAACTACTAATAACTATTATGTAAATTTTATATTTACATTTACAACTGTTGATATTATCTTAATAGATTTCAAGCCTTACCGTTTTCACACAAATCACATTATCTTTCTCTATATACCGCTTTCAGTCAGTCAGTTAACAATACCTTTAACTCTAATTAGTACCAAGTTTACATTAAATTAGACACAGCTTGAAGCATAATTATGCTAAAAATTAAAAAACTCCTGTCAAATATGTAATTTTATAGGAGTCATTTAATGTATTACAGACATTACAAAATCTAAACATTTTTATGTTTACAAAGTTATTAGTATACAAAGGAATAACCGTATGTGATTGATCAAAAAACATGAACTTTGAACCTTATAATAAACTACTCTTCGTTAGCTATAGATATAACTGTAATCCTATTATGTGCAATAGAGGATTGGATCTTTTATCATCGTTTTGTAAACATACAGGGTAAAAGTAGACTATGTATATAAAATAATCTTGTTGATGTAGAATTCATGAAGTTTTATTACAACGAAGTAATCTTCTTTGATACACAGTTTTAATGCAACAATAGTCATCGTCGAGCTCAGTATCAAATATCAAGGTACAAAAAATGGAAAGCTCTATGTGCTACTGGAAAAAGGTACTTTATTTGCAGATTATTTTTTACAATATTGCTCGATAAACAAGTTCGTTTACTATTCTTATCATCAATAAACTGGGTCTTGGCATGACAGGTTTGACTATCAATACAGCAGATCGATGCTCGAAGGGAGTGGGGCTCAAAATCCACCATTTGGAAATTGCTACATTTCCTGTGTCCATTGTGACGGTAGATTGTACTTGTTCTGGACATGCTGCCACCAACTACGCCACAAGCAGAAACGCTGTTTCCATTGACCCCAGCGCAATTGCCTCCACTGCCGTTGCTTACTCCTCCATTGTGATGAGAATGCTGATGAAAGCTACAATGATGATTATGAGAATGTGTATGTTTCGGGATTTCGCGATAGGATGTTGTAGAAGAAGAATTGTGCTTCTCGAAATTTGTGCAATGGTGATGTGTTAAGTGAGCACAGTTGTGCCGATGTCCATTTACAGTTCCTATCCAGGTAGATTGACCTTGTTTGAAATGAATATGATTCTCTTGACCGGGTCTTCCTGTGGTTCCCACTGGAGTTGTATCTGTGTTTCCACTGCTTCCGCATCCCATTACACAACATTCAGCGGGTTTCCAGCGGACCCTCATCTTGTAATTTTCACTGCAGTTTGAAAAAATATGCTTTTAAAACTCGTTCAAATATACATGTACAACATTTAGTAATACATTTTTGGGCTTTCCTTCTGGAGAAATGGTGAAGAGCAGAGAAAGATTGAATTCAGCCATTTTATTGTAACAATAGTAGTAGGACAAGCTAAATGAAAAAATAATGAAAACAGCTATGCAAATATTATTTGCCAATTTAAGATTGCACTACATCTGCCTTAATAAGCAAATTAAATGCATACGTTCTAAAAAACTAGTTTTGAAAAGCAACCAAATTCAATTTTAAATGTTTACCTACTTACATTCACATGAAACTGAATTTCACATGAATATGCAAAAGAGTTATAGTAGAATTAAAACATGCGCCAATTGATGTTTGATGATAGCAGGTTTTATAACATTTCTTTGGAAAAGCTTTCTATTTATTTTTAAAGAGAAGTGAAAATTGCGTCCATTAAACTTAGCTTACTCGTGTTAAAGGAAAAGCCATACTCCAACCAAACTAAGCAAACATTTAATTTGATAAATAAACATACAAGCAATCATCACACTATTTAGCCTTTTATTTTCTAAAAGCTACTACAGTATTGTATTCTGCACTTCTATTCGCCAATTTTCAGCAACATTCCTAGGCAGGAAGGAATTATATATTTTTAAGATTCTATGAAACGAATGTACGTAATATGTTCAATCATCGTATATGTACGTTATTTTTTGTGGTTAGCGTTTGCTGCACGCGCAAGTGGTTTATGTGGCAAAAATCATCTCGATCTCTCCTGCCAGCAAAAGCGACCATCAGTCATCAACTCATCATTTTATCACCAAAGAATGCTTTTAATCGCTAAATAAACCAGGTATTACTTTCTTACATGAGCTAGTTATTTACACAAATTAACTTTTTAAAAATAGGTCTGCTTCGTCCTACTCTTCATAATAATGTTTGCATTGAATAATTGTTTCCTACTCCCAAAGGAAATATAAAAAGGATTATCTAAGACTCCAAGTAAAAAATATTTATCCCACTGAATCATACAAATAATTTGGTAGCCAATACGTCATTTATTACGCAAAATTAGGGGTAGACGGTAATTCGATATAATGTCTTCTTGCCCAACCCAAAGTTAAATATTGGTAACGTTATCACGAGTTAGAGAGTACGAATCCTAAAAAATGTTTATTTACTACACATGAGCTGGTGGGAATATGTTTTTTATTTTATGTCGTCTGGTCAGGCACCCGGACAAATTCGCAATTATCATTCGCTTGCTTTTCATACCACTTATCCTTATTTCCATCATCGAAACGGCAAACAAGGTAATTTACAGTAAACACAAAATGCAATGTAAAAATTTTGATAACAAAATGATAACAAAAATACGAATGATATTTCAATTTTAATGTGCTATCTTCACTCAACTTTTTAATGCTATGAATTTGATTAACAAGTGTTTATCTGCATATATCATGCTTAATCAGCCAATAATAACCTGCCTTACAATTTAAAGTGCGAAAGATTAAATGCGAACAATATATTTTGCAATTCTTCAAGTAAGGTAACATTTATGCAAGTACAAACAATACTAACACTTAACTGGATATACAAAAATCATTTAATTAAGATTAAATTAGTAATTTGAGTATTCTCGACTAGGTAATACAAATTACATAATTTGAGACATATAGAGAGAGCGAAAAGTAAGTTAACTACCTATGTATAAAAAAGTAACAAGTAAATATTGTGAAGTAGATAAACGTTCAAAATACACACCAACAAAACTCTCACAAAGGTTAATTGACACTTTTAAATAATTTCAAATGTGAAAATTTAATTACTGAATAATTAATTGTATTAAGATCGATTTACATTACTTTTGCAACATTAACAAACACGCATATAGGTATAAAAGCGATATTTAAAAATAAACATAAACAACTATATAAGCTATATAATATTAATTTATTTAAAGTGAAATTCTAAACTAAAAGTCTACAATTTAGAAGATCTCCAATTTTTGAAGAAATGTGAATTATATAAGTTCAGAACCTCTGTGGGATGCACGAGGATCCCTCTGAATTGACAAGAAAGGGTCACGATAAAGTGAGCTGACAGGAGAGTATTCATACCTAGGGATAGGAGGTCTGTGATGACATCCATTTGGGATTGACCTTGGCATTGTATTATCCGTTTTCTTCCTTGCTCGAAAATGAAAAAGTCCGTAAATAAGAGGATTGAACAGAGAGTTTGTACAAGCAAAAAGAAATAGCCCTTTTTGAATCCTTTGATCAACTTCCATTGCAGATGTTTTATCAAACCAGTACCTAAAAATTCCAAGAAAAGTTTTAAAAACAAATGTCAATAAATTGAACATCCTCTTTTCATCGCTCAAGGAAAATTGATCGACTTCCATTGCAGATGTTTTATCAAACCAGTACCTAAAAATTCCAAGAAAAGTTTTAAAAACAAATGTCAATAAATTGAACATCCTCTTTTCATCGCTCAAGGAAAGTTTAAGAAAGATTCTGGAGAAATTTAGACTAGTTAAAGGTTATGTTCTATATACGGTATTTCTTTCTCAACCTTGTTCTTACCAAAGAGACATGACGTTGTAGGGAGTCCAGCAGAAAAAGAAAGTTGACACTATTATCAATGTCATCTTTAAAGTTCTAATTTTTGCTCGTCCTAAAGCCCCCATGTTTGACCTTCTTAATTCATCCTCTGAAATTAAAAACAATGCAAAAAGTTATTTGTATTGAATTGATTCATTTGAACCCTTTCAATAATTTATGTGACAGCAAAAAGCCGAGTATGTGTGACTCTGATGTTATCTTAAGCATTCCATGCATTCATGCCTCTCTTCTATAATTGAATTTCACTGAAAGGAATATAACCCAGATGTATTTTTCTAATTTTAAACATTTCTATTCTTCTAGTACTTTACTTAGGTACGAAATTCTTTTAGATTGATTGTGATTGCAAATTTAAATTAAACATTTCGTTTTTGTGCTCACCCTTTTGACATTAACTAGAACGCTTGAAGCTAATTCAGTTTATATTGCTTTTGTCATCTATTTGCAAATCCCTACATAAGTAATCCTTTGAAAGATGAATCACTTTGTTATATTATTGCATTATCATGTCATCACTATCATCGTTTTAGCTGTTGAAAGGTTGTGAAGGGAAGCTGTTCATAGAGTGTCTGAATTAAATTTGCCAGTGCAGCTACGATGGCAAATTCAAGTATGCATGGACGTGGAGGAGGCATTACTACATTTAGGCAATTTTGTGTAAACAAATAACATTGTAATTTAATCCTGAGTTAATCCATGTCTATATCTCCGTTTATCGTTTATCCCTGTTGATCTTCTATTGTACTTCAATGAGCTAAATAAAGGATAAATACTAACAGATGCTGTCTTTCCAAGCTCAAAGCTTAAGTAACAACCAACTCCAGAACTTATCGCATTTATTTCCTCTGGTAAACATTCTTTGGCTAAAGATTTGAAAATGCAAAAATTGAAAAAATGTGCATTCGAAATAAACATTTTTTGCTTGGAGTGTCTCATACATACGACGCAAAAATAGGTTTTGCTCATGTCAGCATTCTCAATTTTCCAACATTCATACCAACCAGCAAATAGTTCCATTTTTCTGGATTCCCCAGATTTTCCAAATCTAATGCAAGTACATCTCCTGATTTTTCAGAAAACTTGCCCCAAGCTCCAGCGTTCATATTTTTTGTACACAAGTGTACATCCGATATTTTTCTTGTTTCCTGAGAATGGAACTTCTTTCTATCTGTCTTTCTTTTGAAAAATAAACTTACGACCTGTGTATCATGCTTTAGCAAAACAAACAAATTTCTCAATAGTTTCTAGAATATCTTTTGTTATTGAAAATAATAGGATTTTAAAAAGGTTAAAGCTCTCAAAAGGCGCATTTAAGCGAAAGATTGGACATCAAATAAATGATAAAAATGGATGTAAACAGAATATTATGAATGTGGGTGATGAACAGAAATTGAGCTCTAGAAAAATCTTTTTTGTTTTCCGCCTTGTAGAAATAAAAAAGATTAATCTTTTCTTTGCCATCTTCATTCCTTTGAAATTTAATAAACACATTTACCTGGAATCATGAAAACAAAATTGGTTTCATAACAAATACAATTTTTTGTAGGGGCTGACTTGTGCAGGCGTGGGAGTATAATACAAATAGATACCATTTATGCATACATATGCATGCACACATAGTCCTATTAAAATAATGAAGCCTACATACTACGTAAGGTAATATTAATTAAGTAGTACTGATGATAACAATGCTCATAATGTTGGTATTGTAATAGCAATTAGCGTCATTTCCAGAGCTTCACAAAGTGTTTTATTCGCTTTCATCTTCAAAGTTAAAAAGAAAGTACTGGGAGAAAGTAAATGTGATTTGATTCATTCTTTTAAACCCTTTGTTTTAAACACACAAGATATATTTTGCAAGAGAGAAAGAAAAATGTTCTATTCCCTGTGACGTAGAGTGAATGCTCTCCTACTGCGTCGTTTATTTTGTTCAATTTAGGAAAATACACTATTGTAATGGGAAGAAACCTTAAACTTTCTCAAGCAGAGAGACCCAGAAAACAAAAGAGTCTTAATCAGAACCATTCATTTCTCATTGTTTTGAAATTACGTGTATAACGAAAGAACATGAAGTTCATGCACAGTTTTTTGGAGAAAGAACGGAATAATGGAATGCAGAAATTTTGCTTAAATTTCATGCCATTTTTAGTAGACCCTGTCAAGATCCTTTTCAAAAGTGGTAATCATCAAGGGTTCGTAAAACAATGAAAAACTCCCTGTTTTTAACTGAATGCATATTTTCACGTATTCTCAATTTTCAAAGGAGGCATGCAAATATTTAAGAGTCGCATTATCTATGTAAGTATGCTTAGGTAATTGTTTTTCTGGGAAAACTTACCATTCTTTTTCAGTGCGTTAATACGATAGATTTCGTAGAGAATGCGAGAATAGCAGAAGACAATCATCACGAGAGGAAGTCCGTATAGAAAAAAGAATCCAAAAAAGTTGTACGCCAGCTCATATTCTGGTGAAGGGAACGAGAAGAAGGTCACACATTGTTCATACCAAACAAAATTTGGATGCTTTTCTGAAAAACAAAAGTAAAAAATACTATTACATACTATACTGCATGTAAGGTATAGGAGAAAGTTTATAGCTACGTAAATGCTTGCTACTCACCTACGTGGAAGATAAAGGGCTGCAGGTAAATTTAATTTAAAAGATTAATTTAAATTATTTTATTCAAAAATTATGTATGCACGTCATTAAGGCAGCAATTTTTAAAATCCAACAACGCAATAAATTATATACTGTGTACCCACCTGGGGCAAACTGCAAAGAATACTGGCTATCCAAGCACAAGCCAACATGGTTCTTCCTCTGCTATTAGCGTCAGGCATAGCCATTGGCTTCAAAACGGCAAAGTAACGGTCCAGACTTATACAAACAAGTACAAAACCCGAGAGATATAAACCAAAGATTCTAAAGAATGACATGATTCTACACATGGCATCTCCAGCTCGCCAGGAAACTGTCGCATTCCAACCAATCTAGAACAAAAAGAAAGTAAAAAATAATTGAAGGCTTGTGGCAGATGAATGTAAGGTCATTTTTAAAAGCTATTTCTTATGAAAAGAATTATGCGCAATAGTTTTATTCCTAGAGTTTCCTTTGTGTCCTCTTTCCTGAGTGACAGAAGAGCACAAATTTTTATATTGTACATTTTGAATAAAACCTATGGGAAATCTTTAATTTAATCAACGACTACGATGACATTGGCCGGGGTTAATTTTTTTGTATAAACTATAAAACAACTTCCAGAGCTAATTCTTGACAGCATGAATCTATTTAAAAGTTTCCCGGTTTTTCTATATGTAAGTGTGTTTCCTGCTGTGTTAATAAGCCCTTTCTTAAAACTTAATATTATACATTACAGAAATACTTTAACTCTATAATAGCATTTCAACCTGGAAAATAATTTGCTCCGTAAATGTAAATAATAGAGAAAATGAAAATTCAAGGTTTACAACAGACTCATTTTGCCACTTCTAAATATGTATTATGTACTACTGCTGCATGACTACGTGATTTGCGAGTGTATGTCTTGCTCAAACTAACACATGTCAATTGGTTTGTTTTTCACCTAAAATCACAATTTTCATTCATCAAAACATTTCTGATCAAAAATAATTCATCATCATCATCATTAATCAAAATGCATTTTCATATGTACAATATTATTTACTTTTATAATTGATTTAAAGTAGTAGCTAATAAAGTAATACTTTAGTCAAAGTTGGTGTGTTAGAGGAGTATCTAATACACTAATTATGCTTTAGTGGACAAAACTAGTCTAAAAATTTTTCCAAAATTACAAATTGGTTTATCATCTCTAAAATAGCTAACAAGTAAACCTTGATTGTTAAATAACAAACTTTCACTACGAACAGTTTTCTCTGTACTACTCTACATGATACTTGTAATCTTAAAAGTACCAATCGAGAAAAAAGTTTATTTTTCGTAGGATATCAACTTGTTGAAAATTACAAGAAGCTATACCTTGTTTGATTGACATTGCTCTGACAAATTTTATTTTAAGGCTTTCTTATTTAACCTTTTTAACTTTGTAGTGATGTCTAATACTGAAGCTTAAAAGCTTAAAAATATTTTGTATTGCTACTGATAAAATTGAATGTAATCATCATCGTCAACTATGTCAAAGTAAAAATAATTATCAACTTGTTCAATCAAACTCAAATAGCATTGATGATAATTATTCTATACATGCATCAAGTGTAGGTAAGGTAGGCCGTTATCGCTCTTGTTCTAATCTTCTTTCCTGTGTATGTGTCGGCCCATAATTTTATGCTGTTGACATGAATCACTGACTGATTTATTGAGAGTTTCAATCGATTTTTGCTTTATTTTTTTTGTAGGCATTCTGATTTAATAAGTAGGAAAGTTGACCAAACCCGGTGGGAAATGATTGAATTATAAGTTAAGTATTTGTTATGAATATCTACTTACATTGCATTGTATTAATTGCCATGTACATTACTGTTTTGCTACAAGTTTGAACTCGGAGAAGGTGGGTGTACAATTTTGTGTTTATTTAAGCTTTTTATAATGAACTTTGTCTGAAATCTAAAAAAACAACATATGAATATGCGGCCTTCCACCTTGCTTGTCATATCTTGCCTCGTGCCTACCCCGTGCTGTGCTTTTGGTTAAGAAAGCAAGAAAACGTAAATTTCTGTTTTCCTTCAAATTCCACAATATACCATTTATGAACTATTTTATAGCGAATTTCCAACTGTGACTTAAAATACTTACCTCAAGCGGCATCATAAGAAATGTAACAAGCAGATCTGCAATGGCTAAGTTAAGCAGGAACAAATTGATTCGGCTGAGCCTTCCTTTGATGCGAAGTCTAAAAAGAGAGAATAATAAAAGTTAAAATAATTACTCAAATATTATTCGTACTCGAGTTCCAGTATTTTGCTTTACTGAATAATTAATTTTGTAAAACAACTATGATAAAATTATATTACATAATGCTTTTTTATAAATTTAAATCATGAACCTGAAATAACTGAAGGAGATAATCTTTCATGCTACATTTTCACTCATTTCAGTCATAAAATCATGAATATCGTGAATGACGTAACTGACACAAGTAAAAGTATATTATCAATGATGAACTGAACTTTTAACATTTGTCCCATTTACTTAAAAATGCATATCATTCATCTCTTCAAACTGTGTCGTGTTCACGGAATTTACAATGTTGACTGAAAAAAAGTATTTTCCGCTTGACCCAACCTAATATAAAAACCATTACAAAAATTGCTCAAATTACGGTTAAATTGAACATCACTTTGAATAAATCAAAACTAACTAAAAAATCATCTGAAGCATTGATTCTTTTCCTTCCAAGCATCATTATTGTAGACGTTTTGGTTGTATATTTTTATGTTCGTCTTTAATAAGCTCAATAAACATAATTTTTCATTGTGAATGTAAAAATTTAGTTTTCCAAATGCTAGAGAGTTGTTAGTAGTAGTAAAAGTAAATTTATATATAACTGTTTAAGATTTAAGTTGAATACTAATTGTAGTAAGCAAAAGATTTGTTTGATAATTCCCCTTTTCAATACGCTCCGACTTATTTCATAACTTCAAGTTTGCACTAAAATCAAGCAAACCGTTTCTCTATTAAATGATTTTTATCTGCAAAGCAGATATGAATCTACATACTTAAAAGTTTGTGTGGCATGTTATTTAATCTTT
>JAANSO010003763.1:0-10936 GCA_036507315.1 Lepidocyrtus fimetarius | reverse complement strand
CATCGTAATAACAGTAACAATAAAAACGGTGAAAATGTTCGCATTAACTTCCGGAGAGAGTTTTGATTTTACTCCTTTCCGTCTCCATTTTCATTTCCTAGGGAAAGAAGCAAAAGGGAAGAGACACAAGAGCAGTAATAAGAACAGTCTTGTTTGCTTTTAGTTTCTACAATCTGAAGTGAAAGGAAAATGATTTTATGCAAAAAATCTGCTCAAGGAAAAAGATATTTTCAACAATATTTCATTTCCTTTCTGTTCTCTAGTATTTTCACTGGAGTTTCTTAGTCTCTCTCTTGGGGTAAGAAAAAATGAAGAAACTGGCAAAAAAATCTTCACAATCAATGCAATAACAATATTAAATTTCATTTTCCTCAAAAAACCTTCGATTTTCAGCTTTTTTCTATAATTTCATACATTTTTCATATGGCCTTGGAATCAATGAAAAAAATGTAAATTGGGAAATTGAGATTGAAGAAAGAGATTGAGAAAGGAGGAAAATCAAGGGGAAATTCTTTTACCTGAGAAAGATGAAAAGAATGGAATTCCTTCAGAAGGCATATTAGTTACAAGATGAAAAACCAAAAAATCTTATTATTTTCTTTATTCTTCTCATTGAATACCCTTTTTCATATATTTAACGATCAAATAAACCCAGTCGGGATCCGTTTCATAAGAAAATTGCGAATTTATTCTCCAATTACTACAAATTGCAGTAAAATTGTTACAATTTTAAATCTCACTTTATTTCCCTAAGTACTGTAAGGTATTATATAACAATTATATATTAATATTAAATATTTGTTTGAATTTATAATTATTTAGGTAAAACAAGCAAAGCGTTTTAAATTGTGGCTTAACAGGATACAAAAAATGAAGACTGATGATGATGTTTGGATTCGATGGACCCGTTGCCGCATCTTTCCATTGCAGAAATAAGCTTATGCGAACACTTTTTGTAGTATTTGGAGTTTTGTTTGGAGGAACTACACTCCCTCCACCTTTCTCTCAGTTTTATCCTTTTTTCTGATCCTTCCAGTTCCTTTCCTCCACAGAACGGAAAGAGTATAAATGAAGAGCTTCACTGTACGAGGGCGGTGGAGACTCTTCTTCACTTCCCTCGGCAGAACCGGCTCCTGCTCTAGATGTTGACGAAACTGGCGCTAGAAGGACACATCTTGCTCGGCTACTTTGTTCTGTTGATAAAATAAGAGAGTCGTAGCCAGGAAGACCGTCATTATCTTGCTCCGATTTCTTCTTCTTTTTCTTATTTTTCTTCGGAGACGCTCCTCTTCCAGCTACTCTTTCTAAATTATTTGAATTATCAAGGGAGACGTTTGCAAATTCGGTGGGAGAGTTTCTTGAGGTAGTCCCTAGTGATGCTGATGATGAAGCAATACCTCCTTTGTTTGGTGGAGAATTGAATATGTGAAAATTATAATCCAAAGGGCGGCCCACACACCAGCAGCAAACATGTTTTCGGAAGGGAACAAAAGAAATTCAGTGAGTTTCCATACATATTGCAAAGGATTATTATCTCTCTGTTGACAACTAACTGTGTCAACAACAGGAGAGCTAACAAAAACTAGCATAAGAGCTCGTGAAAAGCCAGGAGCTTCAAACTCCAATATTAAAATCCTGCTTGGAATTGGCAATGAAGTTGAAAATTTCTTGTTTAAAGCTTATACAGATCCTACTTCCTCTACTTTTCCGTCCTCCTTTTGTGTACACATGCAAGTTTAATGGGATGAACAAGGCACACTTCATCAATAAATGAAGTCTGGAGCTCAAATAACTGAGCAACAAGGAAAGTGAAGAGAATAAAAGAGTGATAATAGGTAATATAATGAAGGTAGTATAAAAGGAAGGAAAGCATATGTGGCTCCAGAAATTGATCTCTATTCAGCAATAAAATTTATATTTTTAATTGAATGTGTCTATACACAAAGAAGGGAATATGGAGCTTTTACGATTATGTTCTACTTTCCCCTGGTTTCGGATCATAAAAGATCAAATGGATAATAATAATTTAGTTGGGGAAAGAGAATTAATAACTAAAAAGAAAAGAGGTATAAAGGTAGGCAGGCAGACAGGCAGGAAGCAATAAAAATACAAAGGCTTGGATTTTAATTGTGTGGGGGACCGCTAGCAATATCCACATGATCATGAACAGTTTTATCGTCATCGCACAGCTTCACTGCCAAACTCTAAAGTAAGCTAATTGCCATTGTTGCTAAAGGCCAAAATGAAATTAATATTTCATTTAAAAATCTTCTTTCTTCCTCTTTCCAACATTATAATAAATTTAAGTTTACCGTCGTTTGAATGACTAAGCTGTAAGGATAGGTCTTCCAGCTCCATGCGAATGTTCAAAAGTCTTCTTTGCCTCTCACGGATAATATGGCAGCTTTCACTGCTCCCTGGGGAGTAGTTTCCGGGAAGATTTGGATTGTACTGTGGATAGGGAATCATGAGCCCATTTGCATTGGTGAACTCTCCACTTGCTCGCAATCCCGAAGAAGTTGAAGAAGAGGACGGGGAGGAAGTTGAAGAAACTGGGAAGAACGATGAGGGGATAAGTTGATGAATAAAACTATATGGGCGATGAGCCTCCCTTCCTCTTAAAGGTTGAACATGGACCAACCGCGTGGAAAGACACATTGGCATTGGTGCACCAGAACAGGATTCTGTTTCCAGCCTTTCATCTTTATAAAAAAGAGAAAAAGTCAAAGAATTAAATCAAAAGTGAAAGCTAAGCTGTTGTGCTCCATTGAGGATCATCAGAGGAATCTCATTAATTTCCATTTCCACAATATCAAGCTTATATTGGATTACTTAAAAGAAAGGGGATATATAACGAGCTAGGGGAAAAGGATTTTGATCTGATCTAATTTTAATCTCATTTTGGCTTTCATCTTCTTTCCTTTACCTGAGCCATGGTTTGCTCCAGATGATGGTGCTGACGCCGCTGCTGCTCCCAAGAGAAGAGACATTTGCGTAATCTCGTGATGAATCTGTCTCAATTGCTGTTCCCTGTAAGCAAAGAGTGGAGATCTTGTAGGATTTGAAGAAGACGCTACCGCTCTTGCTGATCCCATCGGGGTAGAAGATGTCGTCAAAGAATTGTTGGCATTTGCCCTGCTTCCTGTGCATCTTCCCAAGTACTCTTCACTAAATTGTTGTTCTTGCTCCCGTTGTTGATGATGATGATAATCAGGAGGATGAAAGGAGTTTGAGCAAAACGGATATTGTTTATTCCGGGAGTTTTCTCCAAGAACTCTTTCATTTATGTTGGAAGCCCTTGGAGCAGTATTGTCGTAATGAGGATGATTATGATGGGAAGAAGAAGCTGAATTGGCACTGGGGGGAACACTGGACGGATTGCAGTGGAGTCTTGTTCCTTCCTCTTCGTTTTGATTACTTTGATTGTGGTGGTGTTTCTTCAGCTGCTCAGATTTCAGTAGGCAGACGAATAAAAACCCCAGAAGATACAACTGTGGTTAAAAATAGAACAAGAAATGTTCTTAATTATATATACTCATTTATAATACTACTTTCGCAATAAAAGAAACTTTTATTTTGCAAACTACGCAAAACTATTTTACACTTTTCTCCAAAAACTTTTACAGTATCATTCTGTAAATGATAGGTCTCCGTTTTTTATACAACTTCACAGTAAACATAAAAGGATTTCGCACTAGATCATCTTTGTGATCCTCATTCTTTTCCCAACGGACGTAGCATCAATAATTCAATAACATAAAATCATTGAAAACTTTTCCTCGCTTATTTCACAATTTCCTTTCTTTCTCTAGGATTTATGTTTTCAACGGGAAAGAGACAGGTACATTTACCTCGTGAAAAAAGAATGTAAACATGAGCCATATGGCAGCATTGAACACGCCACCTTCTCTGCTACTAGTAAAGATTAATCCAGTTTCTATGCTATAATTTCAAAGATATTTCATCAGACAGGAAAAAAATGAATCTTTGTTCATTACTTTTACCATTCTCAGCCAGTCAAAAGAAACATGAACTGCTCTTTTAGCAAATTACATAGAAAGATTTCTTTATAATCAATGCCTGCGTGTATCATTATTTTTTTCGCGTGGCAGATTTGTTGAAAACTGATACTGGGTAAAAATGTACTTACAAGAAGCACGGTAGCCACAATTATCCACATTTTGCTCGTTAAAGGAATTGACTGGGGTGGTGGGAGGACTAACGAGCCTCCAGAAACTGTTGTTGATGATGATAATCACCAGTAGTATAGAGAGAGGAAAGGAAAACTGCAGGAAGAAGATGGGCAGCCTCAGGGGAAACGTTTTCGATGACGATAATGAAAGGAAGGAAGGGAAGCGTAAGCTCATGATTTGGATACATAGCCGAGGATGTTGGGTGATTATGATGCTCCTTGTTTTTAACCGGAACAATAGAAGAGGTTTGTTTTACAGAATTTGCTTACACTTTCACTTTTGTTAGTTTTTATATGAATAATAGAATGGAGCGAATGGGCTTAACTAGCGGGTATTGTTTTTACAGGACATAATTGGCTCCCCAACTGGAAAATTATTAAATTTTTTCCACTTGATGAACTAATAAAAGGGGAGCCGGAAATTGTCCAAGTAGAGAAAGAAGCTGCTAACAAAGGCATTAGCACTGGCAGTAGCGGTTTGATATGATGTAATAATGTAGAGGGAGAAAGCACCGAAAAATGTTTTGTTTGAGTTAGCAAACGACGATAATAACATTACGCAGAAGAAAAGCACTCACAAACCCACACACATTGGCTGTGTAAAAGAAGGAGACTGCTGGAGGAGGTTGTGGAATGGAAAATGATATGAAAATGATCAGATCTCACTCTCCTGGAAATAAATGTTGTTGTTGGGAAAGAAAGAGAAAATTCATGTGATAGTTGCGAGTTAGGAATTGCTCGACTTGACATGCTTTTTCTCTCACTTTCACTGCCTGCGTAGGGGGAAGAGTTGCTCTTGGAGTTTGAATATTACGAGGCCTCTTTCTTCACTGATTCTCTTTTGGTTAAACGTGGTCGCGGTCTTGATGGTTGGTTGGAATGAAAGGAAGTGAAAATAAGTGCGGTACACAAAACAAGCAGGAGTGAGAACTCTTGCTACTTAGATATTATAATATATTATAAAAAACACTCTAGATTTTCTATTCCTTCCTCCTACTCGTCTTTTTGGACAAATTTGTTCTTGTTCAGTGCTACTTACACAACTACTTCCACGAGCATTAGCTCCCAACAACTTTTACCATGTCCTTTTCTAATTTTTTTTCTGTGTCTGAAATTCAGCTGGAACGCAACGACTGAAAGAGGAGCAGAGAAGAAATGTGGAGCAGTAAAAAAAGTCGAGAAGAGAAATAGTTTTGGCTTTCTCCAAGCAGCGTGGCAGCAAAGGCTCTCTCTTTTAAGATGAAAACTCGCATGCTTCCCTGCTGATAGTGGTAATTTTTTGCGTGTGTGTAATGCGGTAAGGGAAAACGAGGAGTAAAGTCGTTTTTATGCTGGGCTCCCAGTCTCACTCACTTTCTCTGTACTTTCAAAAAATATTTCCAAAGTCCAAAACAGCTTTGGATAAAAAACTGGGCTAAGCTTTTTTTGGATCTTGGAAAATGGGCTTACACAGAGGATAAGGTGATAGAATGAGGAGGGAAAAACTAAAAGAGACATGTCAAAAAACGTGAACATATCTCTTCCATTTTCATCTAAACTTTATACTTTTCACATTTTCTCTCTCCTCCGCCTCCTGTTCTACTCTTTTGGGCATTTTTATTAGTACTATTTTACAAAAAATGTATAATAAAGTGCTTTAAGTACTTTGGTTTGTCTGTCCGTCTGTTATTACTTCGGACTGTCACTGACAGATTGTATCATTCCTACATTAAAATAGTTTCTTGTATTTGTTTTCAAATTATCCAACGCTTAAAAACGCTTATTTTTAGTAAGTCTAAAGTAACCGATCAACAATGAACTTTATTAATTCAATCTACGAGATAGTTTTTATACAGGCATCTACCGCCGTTTATTTTATCCTTCTTTTTTATTCCGAGAAAGAAAGTGGAAATGGATTATGGATAAGCAGGACATGGGGCAAGAGAAACAAAGAATTTAAGTCCATATAGAGCCTAGAGACGAGGATAATAATAAGAGGATGAGAATGGATGAGACGAGAGTAGTGCTGAGTTAAGCCGCAGAAGGAAAGCAACCCGATGGAAGAAGCTACCTGACAATAATAATAAGTCAGAAGTGCAGGTGAGAGACGAGATAGAATTAAAGGAGCAGAAAATAAGGAAAGAAAGGTCGGTTTCTACGCGGTTACCTGAACGATAAGCAACAGACAAAGTCAAAGAGAACACATTGGACACGGCTCAAGCATAAAAAAGAGAAAAATGGTGATGAAGAAAAAGGGAACAATGGGGACTTATTACAGGTGAAAGTAAATGTTAGCTTTTCTACTTCCTTTTGTTATCCGTACCCTATTAAGGAAAGG
This sequence comes from Lepidocyrtus fimetarius, assembly GCA_036507315.1. Classification (NCBI taxonomy): domain Eukaryota; kingdom Metazoa; phylum Arthropoda; class Collembola; order Entomobryomorpha; family Entomobryidae; genus Lepidocyrtus; species Lepidocyrtus fimetarius. The sequence continues at coordinate 4,427 of JAANSO010003763.1, read as the reverse complement.
TCCCAAATGCTTTCTCTCCTTTTTGTTTAGGAATAAAGATAAAATGGAATGTTAGTAGCCATATATTTTTAAAGCAGGAGAGTGCGAAGAGACTTCCAAGAGAAAATTGAAGTGGAAGGAGTGAATAAAAATAATTGAAATATGTTATTCTCTCTATTCCACTTGTATCAATGATTGCAACAACGTTTTGTAATATCCTCGAATAAGATGAAAGTGTGACTTGACTGGGGATTGGGGAATAGCGGAGAAAGGTAAAAAATGAAATGGGATGGAAGGAATTATATAACTCAGGCAGTGTCAAAGAATAGAGACTTATTGTTCAATTTTTTACCGTGAAAAAAGAGACAGGAAGAAAGAAAGAGAAGAAGTGAAGGATGACTTTTTACCCAAGGGCAATAGAAACAGCGGGAGAGCTGGAGAAAAGCTTTTGACGACTTACATTTCCCTTTTCCCTTGTCCATCTACCTAAAATTGAACATTTGCTTAAGAACCAGGAGAAAAAATTAATCTGAGAATCAAGAAGGTGATGATGATGACGCCGTTGACGTTTTACCTTGTGTGCCTTATGTTCCTGCTCTTCACGCTTCATCGCTTCCTCTTCAAAACTAAAATGAAAATGAGAGAGGTAACCCGAGAGACAAACAGGAACAAAGAAAGGAAATAACCGGGTCTGATTTTATTTAAGCTTTGTTCAAGGCTTCGTTGCTTCAACTTTATCCAACCTTTCACTTCATCTCAACTTTTTCTGGGTTAAATTAAAAATCTGCCTGCGAACTGCTCCTGTAGGTAGTGGCGGGATGGTGAGAAGCTGCTGAATCAAATCCCAATTCATTGAAATCAGAGAAAGTGAAATGAGTTTTGACTTATTTTCTTGGTCGTCAGTCAACCGGGAAGAAGCGATGAATAGAATAATAAAGGTACGTAAACGGAGTTAAAGAAAAATAGGATCGGTTTTGAATGGAAGAAAGCAGACAATAGTTTTTTGGAGAAAAGCCAAAAATCGATTTATTTTTTTATTTTATGCTTTCTTTCATTCTTCCACTTGGTCTCTTCTTAATAAAGTGACTATGGTCGATTCTGATTGTGTGTAAAAGAGAATTGAGAACTTTCTTAAACAAGAGAATGGAATGAGGTAGAATAAGCAGCTGGTAAAATAAGAAGAATGGGGCTTGGAGGAATTTCTGCTAAAGTAAATATTATCATGATGATCGTCATCCTCTCATCTTGTCTCCTATCCCAGTAGCAGTATCAGAATTCTCTTTCAAAGAAAGTTATAATCGGCTTCTAATGCTCAATAAAATGAGAGAAATGAAATGTGGATGGAGGGGAATGAAAAAGAGGGAATCAGACACAAAAGCTTGTGGTGTGGTAGCTCCTGTGGACTTTGGATGATGAAGCTACTGCTCCTGATGAGAATGACTCCAAGCTCTATATATTATTCCATTCAGTTTTACTGTTAGTACAGCTGATGCCTCTTTTTTTCTTTCAATTTCTGAAAAAAGCAAAAATGAAAGGTTGTAAAGCCAACTAGTTGCCAAAATGTGAAGGGAGAGAGGTTTAGTTAAAAAGAAGAAAGATTATTTTTTGATTTCCCTAGTGGAGTCATCATAAAGTAGAGAGTGGAAACCGTCTCTACGGAGCACTCCGTCATTTTCTCATCTTTATTTTTCTTGCAAGCTCGTTCACTCGATCAAAGTCCGTTTTTTATAGTTTTAGTGCAAAAAGCAAATGGAAAGAGTTCTTTGAACAAAAACCGGGGTTTCTGAAGAAAGAAATATATCAAAATGTGGGTTTCCTGCAATAATTTATATCTTTATATAGAACAAAAATTAAGCCATAAACTCATCTTTGCCCAAGGTTGCGTAAAAAATCTTTTGAAAACTATTTCTGCTAAGTTTGCAAAAAAATGTGTGTATTAGAAAGTGCAAAAATGTTTTTCTTAATGCAAAAAAGGAAGAGATTAGAGAACAAAAAGGACAAAAGAATCTCTCTCCCTTTTATTTTCTTCAAAAAGTAAGAAACGACGTAACCATCACCTTCCGCGCCTTGTTCGTGTGGTGGTTGCGGGTGGAGCAGCTAATGACATGGCTTTACTTATACTTTACTGACAAAACTTGAGAGGGAAACAAGTTTTCTTCAGCTTCCTTCTCTTTATTTTACTCTTATAGCGTTTTCTTTCTTGCAAATGATTCTAGATCGTGATGATCAGCGTTTTCCATGTCTGGATGGGAGGGCGGATGGTCACATGAAAGGGAACGAGAAAAGGCTATATTTTTCCATAGAACTCTCATTTTCTTCTTTTTATTTTCAGTTAGGAGGACACAACAACATTTATTATTTCTTGGAACTGGAGAAAGAGAGAGCTATTATGGATGATGTTGTCTACGTGGAACCTATTTATTCTCCGTCACGTACATTAAATGCCGGTCTTAACTTCGGCTCTCAGTGAGTGACTTGAGTGCGGGAGTAGCAATTGGCAAGGAAGCATTTGCACATATTTTCCATCACGGTAAAGCCGTTTTTGCAATGCAGCTGCTCCCATTTCTGTTTTTGCGCACATTTAAAATCGAAGAAATTAGCATCCTATTGGGATCAATCTCTATACAAACCACGTCGTTGTTTACTCTACTTTTTTAAAGAGTTATTTGCTTTCACTTCCGGTTTTCTAATAATTTTGGAAGGTTTACCTGCATCATATAAAATAGTGTGTGGTGTCCTGGAGAGATTCTTTTGTTGATTAAGTACCCCTGTCACGTTTCAGATGGATGGAAGATAAAAAAGAGTTGGAAAGTATTTTTTATTGTGAATTTCAGTTAGAAAAGCCTAGATATGTCCCATGACATCAAGAATGAATGAAATAGAACGGGAAATTAATAAAGAAGGAAATTTTCAAGGAAACAGGAAAGAAGCTGGCGTATCACAATCCATCCTGTTTTTTGACTGATTTTTATATATCTCGTCGTGTTACTTTTTCTCCTGAAAAATACAAAAAAAATAAGCAAGATGCATTGCATGTCAGTTTTTCATCAGAGAAAAGATCATTTATTCCATTTTCCATGTCCATTTCCAATGCAGGCTACTTCTGCAAATGTTTTTTGTGTTTTTTTTGCATTTATGTATCAGCCTGGACAGTCCATCCGTTTCCCTTGAAGTTTTCGTACTTATTGTTAAGCCCGGTGGAATCTCTTTGGCAGATTCAACATCCAGATGAATTTATTTATGTTTTTTGTTTGGGGAATTTCTCCAGATGGGCATCTGCTAGATCAGTAACAGAAGCAAATATGTCCTTGTGTCCTCATGAAAAGGGAGAAGGAAACAAGAAAAACAAGAATATATTTACTTTTTATCCACTGCATTTGGCAGAAACTTCTTTTTTGTCAATGGGAAAATGTAATTGTGGCTGATAAGTTTGGAGTTGAGTGGTACACAGTCTCCATTTGTCTTTTACTCTGTCAATAGAATACTATTTGTGGAGAAAAGAAGATGAAATGTAAGCAAAACGGGAAAAATAAGACAATGTTTTATCACGAAACACAATTACAAAAAGACTTAAGAAATCCTACAAGGACACGGTTCCCTGGGAGAGGGGAAAGGATGGAGGAAAACTCAAAGCCCACTTCAATTAAGTCAACAGCCGTCTAAAAAAGATTTGACAAGGGAGTTGGAAAAGGGAAGAATGAATCTTTCCGTCGCCGTTCTTGAAGAAAGGAATAAAAAACTACGAAGGAAAACTAGGGGAAACAAGAGAATCTACTTTTGGCATTCCAACTGCATTTTGATCTGCTTTGACAAGGATGTTCCGTCTTTTAATCTTTAAAATATGCAATTGTCCCGATTTTCCAAAAGATTTTTCGTCAATCATCAAAAAAGATTGCATCACAGCAGTAGGGTAGTTTAAAAAGGAAAAGGAATGTGAAAAAGATTTATTTTTCTGATCCTTTCCCCTTTTCAACTTGTTTACGTTTTATAACAGTCCATTTCACTCAAGGAGTTTGCATAATAACAATAAAAAAGCGCAAAAACGCCCTTTTCCATTCAATCTTTTGAGCTTTTCTTCATCTAGGTTAAAAACCCACTTTAGTTTTTTACTTGTAAGAACAACAAATCTTGGAAATGTACACCAAAATGCAAGAAATGATAAAAACAATGCATTCATTACAGCATTTCCTTATTTTTCTTTTATTTCTTGTTTTAATCCTACACTTAGCATTTTATTACAATTTTTTACGGTTTATTGCTAAAAAGTAGTTTGTTTTTCAACTTAAAACTATTTTTTTACATAAATTGGGGCATTATCCTTTCTAAAAGTGGGGCAACCTTAAAAACTAGTTTAAAAAATTAGTATAAAATAAAAATAATTTCAAAATAAGTTTTTAAAAAACGTGTTCATATTTTTTATTAAAAATGTTTTCAGCCGTAGAAAATAC
>JAANSO010003762.1:0-10936 GCA_036507315.1 Lepidocyrtus fimetarius | reverse complement strand
TAATACTTTTGCCAGCCGCAATAAATGAATAAAGATGAATAATAGTCACCATATTATGTAAGTATGTGTATATTTTCATAACGGGATGGATTTATAGAAAAGTCACTGACACGCAAAAAAATCTCCCATTTTACTTTGTCCGCACAATAAAAAATATGCCAATTAAAATTTAGCATGAATGAAAGTAAAATATCTATGGCTAGAAAAGTTGTGCAGGCTGAAAAGTTCAAATAAAAGCCTTGTCTTGGAATTTGGTAAGAATGATTGAGGTTGAAGAATTCGGGTGAAAGGAAAAAGTGAACCGATTGTGTTTTTGTAACTCAAACTTGAAACATCGGAAAAGAAAGTGAGATTGTGACTGACACAAAGTAATTCTTCGTCGACTCTGATCTGCTTTAATCAGTGACTGGAAAAGCGTAGGAGTAGTCTTTAAATTTTTTGCAAAGATTCATCATCCTCTGTCCAACATAGAGATAGAGACTCTAATAGAGGTTATAAAATGTATTTTATCAGGGCTAAATTTTTTAAGCTTGGAAATATTTTCCATATACCGAGATCAAGTAGAAACGAAAACAGTAATGAAGCTCGGTTCAATGTGATTTGACCCAAAACTTTTTTGCCTAAAAGTCATTTGACCCAAATTTTGATCCCCAAAATCACTTCACAAAAATCAAAATCACAGAAAGTGTTTTTACCCAAACTCAATTATGCAAAAATAACAGTAAATATGCATAAACCCCTAGATTTTTTTCTAATATCGAATAGCAGTTAAAACTATTAAGTCAAATAAACAAACTGCGCATTTTTATGCCAGGAAAGTTGTAAAAAGTGGTACAAATTTAGCAACACTAGCAACAGCTGAAGTTTTGCCTCAAGTTGAAAATAAATTTGTATGCAATGCTGGTGACGCTTCTGCGCTTGGAAGGACTAGCCATTTAAAGAGGGTTATCCGTCAAGCAAAGAGACGAATAACGGGCGAAAAACAAATTCGAACCAACAGAGAGGATTTTCAGTTACCAGAACATTTAACAGTAACAATGAGAAACCAAAATTTCTTCTTAATGATATACCTGCACCCAATAGAATTAAGAGGTATTATTCACCCGACGATCCCATTCGGAAAGTTTACGACTACTTTGATAAATCATATTTAAACTTACAATGGCATTCACAATGCTACCAAAATTGTTAAAAATCGCATATTTTAAACCTATAAAAATTTATACTTTCACTGGATTAATATATTCTTGTATAGAAGTTATAAAATGACAAAAAATAAATAATGTATCATTTTGTACTTTAAAAACGAGCGTTTCCAATATTTCATTTAATTTTTATAAATTTGGGTCAAATGACTTTTTCATTTTGGTGAAAAAAATTAAGGACTAGAAATTAGGGTGAAAAAGATGAAAGGGTTTAAAAATTTGGGTTTCATTTTTATAAATTTGGGTCAAAACACTTTTTCATTTTGGTGAAAAAAATTAAGGACTAGAAATTAGGGTGAAAAAGATAAAAGGGTTTAAAAATTTGGGTCAAGCCACCGCACACCGACGAGTTTTGCTATTTCCTGCTCTGTCCTCCTTAGAAAGATAATGTATAATTTAGAAGAAAAAACGAGCACTTACTTTTTATTGAAGACGCTCACAGGGCAAACAGTATTTTTTTTTGTAAAGAGAAGGTAAAGTACAATTTTGATTCTTTACTGTCGTGTCATTTCGTTATGCTATTAAATAAAAGAGAAAAGAAAGAAAAGAGCAGTGTCCAATCCATACGGTCTCAAATAACACTTCTCTAATTGCAAGAGCACACGCGTGTGTATCACTCATTTATTGTACGTACGGCAAACAATAATCTAATCAATTTCGAATATTTATGCAATATTTTTAGCAATCTTAATTTTTGCTAATTTTCCGTTGCCGACAGTGGCATTTGAAAAGTATGAACTGATATGTTATGAAAATATGCAACATCAATGTCAAGAGTGAAGGTTAGATTGGCATCTCCTCCTCGTTACGTATGTATTATGCAGATAGCAATCAAAACCAATTGTTTGAAAAACAAAGGCAGTTTTTATTGGAATTTTGACTATTTAAAATATTACACGGGGAGTGGAACAGGAAACTTTTTTCTATGTACTGATAAGCATTTCGTAGTACAAAATAGATTCTGACTGTATTCAAAAGGGGACTTTTCCGGTGATGTCACAAGCACATTCAAAGCATCGGATTAGAACAGGAGCTTTCTCAGCATTTCTCTTACAAAGTATTTTGGCTTTGTGACGATGGCACACTTATCCATTCAAATTTAATCTCCAAATCAGAATTTTGCCAATACAACTTCCTCTTCACATTAAAACTAACGTAATTTTTAAAGAGAATACAATTACTTTCAGTCTAGGTTTCGGCTACTTTCCATTACTAAATACGGCTGGAAATTTTAATAAAATATTGAAATTGTAATAATATTTTTATTTTTCTGGTTTTTACTCCATTAAATATTATTGTAATTTAAATTTAAATATAAAAAGAAAAGATACTACAAAATGCAGAAGAAACAAAAAGTACCTTGTCATAGATTCAAAAAATGAATAAAAAAGATCATAGCAGGCGCAGGCGGCGATTGTTGCCGGTTCTGGTAGTAAAGTTTTAACGTGTACCGCAAATTTTATATTGTTTCATGTTTGATCAGGTTTAAAATTTTATTACTTGAAATTAACTTTATTACTGAAATAATGTCACGGAATAATCTTTTCCTTAATGTAAATATTTGCATCCCAAAGAAAAAACAAAAACGCGGTAGTGACAAAAATCGGGTATGTGAAGCAGATCATGTTTGATGAACTTTTACTTTCTTAACTTCACAGTCCTTTCAAAATGTAATAAATAAACTTAATTTTTCATACAATAGATCCAGTTTCAGTGAAATTACCAATTTTATTTAAAAAATAGGATTTATCCACAAATGTACAAATAAACCATCCAACAAGTATTCAGTGAAGGCAATAACATAATCAATTTTACATTTAATAGTTAAAATTGCAATCATTATTCTACCCTTTTGATTAAGAAGCACTTGGATTGCTAGATGATCCAAGTATTAAAGAATAGCTATAAACTAAAGCATTTATGCAAAAATATATTCTTTACGTTGTTTAGCTGTAAAACCTTTTTTTAAACCCACTACCATATACTTACCGCTGGAGTATTACGCAACAACAGCCCAACCAAAACAACCTTAAGGTACCGAGGCCATAAAGTGCAGTAACATAACAGCGTTTAACCATCATAAATGAAATAGTAAGCAACAGTTACTGCTTCAATAAATTCTGACGTTGCATGTTGCAATTTTTTTCAAAGAAAATTTTAAAATTATTATTAGAGCAGATATTTTGATCCTCCAAATGATCTCAACTCGCTAAAAAAATCCTCAGAAAATTATGTAATCTTCATGCCATTTCTTCCTACAGTGGATATCTATACAAGATCTTGTGTACGTAATATGATATCACTCTTTAGCCGTTCCCTTTTTTCGGCTCCTTTCTACAGCGGCCGATACTTTATAAAAAAGTGTTGGACTGTGAGTGATGAGGTTGAGGAAAGCTGGACATTTATGGAATAAATTTTAAAATGAGCTCAGAAAGCTAAGAACAAGCTTTAAAGTTTATCTTAATCACTTGTACGCTGCCCTGTTAATGTAAACTTGAACAAAAACATTAATCGAAAAGATGTAAGTTCAGTTTTCATTTTTAACACAATCTCGTTTGCTGGAAAATAATAATTTTAATATTACTATACAAAACAAATTAAAATAGATTTTTATCTATTTCTGCCCGGTTAAATGTCGTGTTAATAAAATTGACCATTTAAAAAAGGAAGCTTTATGACACGCGAGTATAATGAACTTGCCTGGAAATAAATCAATATCCATTTATAATTAATTATTTTGAATGGTCAAGTTCATGCAACCGTTTACAGTTGATTTAGAGAAATTATTGACAGTTACATTTACCAGTTATTCTTCAATCTGTTATTGTTGAACGAAAAATGTTAAACTATAAAAATTGTCGACGTCAATTGCAAACCGTTAAAATTTAAAGCATTTTCTTCCAAAAAGCACTAAACTTCTTTGATTGAAAGCTTATCAAAACAACAGTGACATGCAATAATAGAAACCTTTCAATTTAACCCCACGACACACTCGGGAGGAGGTTGATATGTTGATTCTCAAGTGCCGTGACATTTCAACAAGTTCAAGTGGTGCCGTGAGAAATCCCCTAATTAAATATTTCTCGGTAAATTCGCATTTCCAAGCATAAACTTTTATCTATCTCTTCTGCTATTCTAATCTTCTAATCTCTTTGAACTCATCCCGATCATAACAAATATCATTTAACGAGAAAGCCAAATATTTTCTACACCCAATGTACTTTTACAATTGGCAATCATTTCTGACAATGTGCAATTGCTTTTGTCTATAAAAATCGTTTTCGAAAATAAGATTACGATCAAAAAGGTAAATTGCGAATTGCTCCTTTTGTCAATTGAAAATAAATTTTAATTTGAAGACGCCTAACATAATTATAAATTATTTTGCATTGAATTAATACGAAAAGTGAAATCTTGATTTATCAAAATTAAGTTCAAAGATAAAAAAGTTATCGAACTTCAACTTTGAAATTTAAAAAAATTCCTAGTTTCTTCAAAAAAAAACTGAACACTTTGTAATTTTGAATTTCTATGCTCAATAAATCATTTTATTGTCAGCTTCATCAATCTTGCCCGGTTTTCGATAATTTTCAATTGTTTTTACAACGAAGCATAAAACAGGTTGACATTTACTTTGGTGATGATGGACCACGCATGTTTTACAGCGTCGACTACACTAATTGGTAGAGATGAGGATGACGAACAAGGAAATAGATATCAAAGATCGTGAGAAGATTTTAAAATAATTTTCTATGTTTGAGGTTGAGTCACGTGAAGAAATCCTCCAATAGATCATCATTTGATTGTGATTTGAGACTCGCAAGTTAAATTACAAGGGAGAAATAGAGGGATACGCTGCGTGGACAAAGAAATCATCAATTACTGTGGCGATCTCATGCTGGGATAGTGGATCAACATTGTCTATCCCTGTGGATCTTAATGGATACATGTTTTTATTCCGCAGTTACAAAGTACACAGAAGGAGAGACGTTTTGTAAAAATTTAAGAAAAAAGAAAGAAAAAGAAAATGGCAGCTTACAAAATATAAACCAAATTTAATTGTAATTTTATCAGCCGTGATCAGTTTCTAAGTTAAGATTGCACATTTGTTAATTTTGTTTTAGTTACACTAGCAATAAGGAGCCTTCACATCTGTAATTTTGGACATCGTATAAACTTTTAAAAAACATTTTTGGCGTTTTTCTTCAATTTTCTTCATTATGATTTATTCACTTAGATGAACTTGCAAATATCATCCATTTCCCTTATCCAGACTCAAAACATGAAAGAGAACAAAACTGGAATATATTATTTGTTTGTGGCACGGCATAATTATATTTTCAATGAAGAAATTCGAATTCTAGTCATAGTTTTTTTGGAGGTCTTGGTAAAAATTATAAAGATTCACAATAAATAATTTCTTTGGTATGAGAAAGGCAATTAAACAAATAGTTTAAATTGTCCCCATTTTGGCTGCGTGCAATATCCTATAATTCAATCTCTCAATTATTTCAATCTTCTGATTCAACCAAACATTGCTAGTTACATTTTAAAAATCGCCACTATCAACATATTTTTTGTAGGTGAGGTAAATGCTAATTCTGTTGATTGTGTTGTGGTGGCCAACATTTCTCTTTTTATAGCAAAGAGCCATTGCAGTATTTTACTGTGTTTTATCTGAAGCTTTTCCCAATAATCAAACATTATGCTAATTACCAACAGGACAGAAGATTAGAAGTTTCCCCTGCAGAAATGCATTTTTTTAAAAGGAGTAGAAAGCTTTAGTAAAAAACGAAAGAAGGGAGCTGGAAGGGATTAAAAGAGTGTAATGGTGCGAGACTTATCAAGGGTTCGTGTTGAGTACGCACAAGCTTAAAAACCCAGTAAATTATTTGCTTTCCCTTTTTGCACCAGGTTTGAAAAGAGCCGGTATAAAAATTAGCGAAGGAAGTTAAACGGCAAATCGTGTTTATTTTATTTGTTTCAAACAAATTATTAAAGATTCAAGCAGTCTAAGCTATTTAAAAAATATTTTCATTTTGAAGCACCAAATCAGATAGGAATGCCTTTCTATCAAAACTCTTTATGAATTTTAATATTTTATAATGAATATCTTTTGACAAATCCATTTCTTCTTCTGATACAGCAAAGTCTTTTGTATTTCAACCTGTGTTGAATATAATAAAACTGCAGCATTTAGAATAGAAGTGTGCCATCCCGTGTATAACCATGGTTGGGTCCGTAGGAAATGAATTTTAATACGTGGAACCATTTTCATTGCTTTCCGTTCCACTGTTTTGACTCCTGCGTTATGCCATTTTCATTCTCGTCTTTTAACTAAAATTACTTGGAATTTTCTTCGTTTTTTCCGGAGTGTTTATTACCTATTTTATCATATTTCACTTCTAAATATTCAGAGCAAGAATCAAAAATGCAATTGAATTGGATTGCTGTCCCGGTTGATAATGAATTCTCCATTTCCAGAACTTGGATTGTGTTTTTGCAAATTGCAATGAAGAAAACAATAACGATACAGACAGATACGCCGATTTTTTCAGACAGAATTGCAATTAGAATATGCGTAACGCTTCTATGGTCCCATGAAATCTTTTTTTCTTCTTTGCCCGTCTCTCACACCATATTTGATTCATCCTTTCGAATGTGCTAAAAATTATTTCCAACAGATTCGCATCTTTTGTTTTGAATAAAACATGGATCATCTTTATCTTTGTTATTACATTGATTTTGCAAGATTGAAAACGACAGAGCAAGATTACCTTTAAAGTAACCTTCTTATTTCGCCGGTATTTATTCTGAACCGATAGAAAAATTGAACCTGTCAGTTATTTCAGAAATCCCAGTAGAAATCAAGATTCAATGCATACCTATCAATTCATCCGTCTTTTTTTTATATAAGAAAGTCAAATTTTGCAATAATATCTTTCTCGAGATATTTATGAAGAGTCAAGTTTGGATGCCGAAATGTGTTTAAAATTGTAAAGTAAATCTAAATATATTTAGATGGCAACCTTGAGTTTTCCCCTAAAGATAAGAAAAATGTAGATTCTTGCTCTGCATGTGAATGCAAAATATTTTGTACAATGACCATGGCTGGTAGCCAAACCTGGCAAATTTTAAAGAATCTGAATAAATCGCGTAATTTACAAATGGATCAAAAGTGCACTGAATAAATTACTGGAACACGTCTTTTCGTTAGAAACAAGTCCATTGAAATTACTACACAAATGATTCCTCTCCCTGTATTGCCGCCAGAATTCAATGAAGAACGTTGGATAGTGAAATATGAAGAATTTTGATTGTTTATTTTAAAATTGTACTCAACTCAACTAATTTGTATAGTACTGTATGATATCTCAATTTGAAGCTTAGAATGTGTAGATTATGTCGCCATTATGAAATGGCAAATCCATCGAGTAGTTTAAAAATTATTATTAAGTTTAGAGATACCTTTTTATGCCTTTGTAGAGTAACCCATACCGTATTGTGGTACTGGGAAGCTTTTATACGTTCTGTTGTTATGGAAAGATATTTCACTTTGTATTTGTTTTTCGAATGGGAAAATTTTATCCCCATCATTGTGTGATTTGATTGAGAGAAGAGGAGAAATCTCTCAGTAAGGAATCAGGATAGCTATCAGATAGCCATGAAGGATAATTCTTTGTGATAAGATCAGATAGGATTAAATTGATAATAATTTAGGGATAACTGTCGTTTGTTAATCATTGTTGTGATTTGATTAATAAATCGTTGTTAAAACTAATTTTGACAGCTCTGCTGAAGCCTAGTGTGGCAATTTATTGATTTGATAGGGCAACCTAAAGCATTTGCTAGTGATAAGTGCATCAATTGCGTAGACCTGTTTAGGTCATATAATTAAATAAAGATCGAAACCTAAAAAATACAGTCCACAATCGAAATACGATAACCAAGAAAAGGATCCACCCCAAAACCCTGTTTAAATTATTGCAAAAGAGCCATTCCCAGTACAGAATTAGAAAGCCGTGAATTTGCAGCTATTCAAGCAGGATTCTTTAAAGCTCTTTAATTTATGCAACTTTACCTGAGTCTTGTGAAAAGCTGCTTAGTTGTTCCTAGTCTTAATGATAGATGGATTTGATCAAGATTTGTTTTTAATGACATAAAAATGAAAATAGTCAATAAATCAACAAATAAATAAATCAAATATTTGAATCGATCCAGTATTTTTATTTGTTTTGCTTCACAGTAGCTAAAATATATACAAAAAATGGTGTTGGAGTATTTTAAATAGCTAAATACCACTCGTCGTTGTTTATGAGATTTAATGCTTTTTTACTCATTCAACCATTTAATTGATTTTGATTCGTTTTCCTTGAAAACCTTGGCCTACTCAACTTCACTTGGAACCTAAAAAGTTTAAAAAACTAAATTGAACTTAACAACGGCTATTTCAACTACCAAATCGCCAAATCTTTCGATCTCTGATTCTGATTCGAGTTTGTATCGTAATCACAGTCACGTCTCCGTATCAAACCTTTTTTATTCAGACACATGACGTGAAAAAATTGAGGTGACGGTGGGATTTTAGATAACGTAATCTCTGTAACGAATCCAGCTACTTTTTCAGACTGTGAGTCTTTCTTGCCTCCGGTCATGATCATTATTAAAGGTAATAGTAATCAATGATCGAATATTTTTATAAAAAAGCTTTGAAATGATTTGAAAAGTATGTTGCAATTCAAAGTAGGAAGGCTATGCGGTAACATTCCATTTAGATAATATGGGTAGTCTGCACGTAAACTTGTTGCAAAATGTTCAGTTTTAAACACATTAGGAGCCATTTAAAGTGCTAATTTCTTTCACGCTTTCACGAAATTGCTTTCTACAGCCACGCCGGTGAGTTGTTGATACGCAATCCAAAATTACTGTTTTGTAAGATAATTTTTATAAATTGATAATAGCCAAGCAAACCACTACTTTATCTCTCAAACACATTCCATTTCTAAAAGGAAAGAAAGACAATGATTTTGATGTTGATATTAAGCTGGACGTCATGATGAGGAAAGGATTTAAGATATAAAAGGAAAAAGAAGACAAGGCACAATCTGCAATGTCATGATACTTTTCTCAGGTAAAAACCTGCGCGATATGATTTTTCAACAGTTCAAAGAAGTGAGTTGTTGAAATCAACAAGTTGTAAATGTTATTTGTGCATCCAACCTGTCTTAAAGTTTATATAATAAGCTAAATTTTATTAATTTCGGCATGATCCCAAACCATCCTCGATTTATCAAAAACACTTCATTTCCAAAGTTGTGTTTTTGCACGCGTGTGTGCGACAACAACATCACAAGAACAACCCACGCATTATTAAAAAAGATGACGACAAAGGATAAAGCTGATCATGATCACCTCTATAAGCGGCCACAAAGAAAAATAGTTGTGTTGAAGAGCTAGGGCAGTAATTCTTTGAAGAAATATGAAAAATTTTTATAAACTATTTTGTTACATGCGTGCGTGTTTGCGACGATGGAAATAATACTTCTCGTTATAGTTTAAAATATTTTCGCTAACTCTTTGCAAAACACGGTGCAAACAAAATGACATTCAAGAAATTTTGGAATTTTTCATCTTGTTGAGTCTCTGTTCTGCTCTTCAAGCGAGTGGATGTGTGCGCGGTTCTCTCTTACCAAACTAGACACTATTAAGCAGCCTGCACTTTTTACAAGCAAATGGTTTTCGCTGTGTGTTCAAGCACTTCGGGAAATAAAGTCGTACTATTTTAGTGAATAGTTATATCTAAACTCATATCGAAGAAAAACCATTTTGGTGTCAATTAATCCTTATAAAACTCGTCTTTAAACTAGTGTAAAATAGCATTTTTTTTAAACTAAAATGTCTTCAAAACACTCAGATGACGACAATGAAGAATACTCCTCACTTGATGAGGCTAACGGTGATGGAGACATTGAACAGAGCAACCCGTCAGTTAAATCTTCATCAAATCAAAATCAAACAGAGACGTTGACTGAATTTCAAATAATAATGCAGCAGTTTGAACTCTTAAAACGTGATACTGCTAAAATTGACTCGATTTCCAAAAAACAAGATGAGCTTGAAAGAAAACTCGATGAAAATGTGAAGTCCAACTCCGCCCTAATGTGCCAGTTAAAAGAGGAAAACTCAGAATTAAGGAAGAAAATCGAGTTTTTGGAGCATGAGAATGAACTTCTCTATCGTGATGTAAAATTTCAAAATTTGATCTTTACTGGTGTTGATGACTATGCTGATGAGAGTGAGGAAAGTTTAAGATCAAAAGTTCTCAAAATCATCCATAATATAACGGGCAAGGAAATCCCTATTGATATCATACATAGAATCGGAGCATTCAAATCCACGAATGAATCGCGACATGTCAGAGTGAGATTTTTCTCTCATTTTCAAAGAAATATTGTATTTTCTGCTAGAATGAAAACCGCCAAGCATATCTATATAAACGAGGACCTCCCATACTCAATGCGACGAGACAACGCTGTTTTTCGAGCAAAGATTCGAGAACTAAAAGAAATAAAAGTTTCGCATAAAGTTGACTGGAAGCATAGAACAATCACTACTGATGATGGTACAACCCTTTCAGTGAAAGACGGAAAAATTGTTAACAAAGCCATTACTCGTGTGCAGAATCATTCTCGACAAATTCAGCCAAGAACAAAAAGAACAAGGACAGATGA